>CM047814.1:16696268-16961865 GCA_026214975.1 Gentiana macrophylla
GCTTGATGCATTACTCTTTTGACAGAGTTTGGTCACAGGAAGATTTCTCAAATAGAATTGTAATGACAAGATACTACAAGAAAACAACACGATGGAGAAATCTTTTTTACTATAAGGCGTAGGATGCAGTGCATACCTTCAAAACTCAGCAACTTTAGGTTGCTATTTGCTGGTGTTCAAATGTACTCTGATTGCCATGCCAATTGAACATATGATTACCAGATTGTAGAAGGAAACACTCGTACGAGTTCAGAGAGGCAGGAACCTGAAAAATGACAAAACACGCAGCAATGTTAAAAGCACATTTTGATGGTCAGAATAAATTGCAATAATAGACAAGCATGGTAGTTGGAATAATAGGTAGCTGACAAAGACAAACACATAGGATGAATTATTCAATGCAAAGAACTAATCCTCAATTCATATATTGTTTCATTTATGTTTTTGACACAGATTAAGAAAGTCACTAACGACACAGTTTTCAAGATCAAAGAGATTGGTATTTCATATTGTAAAAGGGAAAGGAATGGATAACACCATGTATCACATAAAAAGTGAGTAAACAATGAACTAGTACATAAATGGGGCCAAAGAAATGAAGTACAAAGCACTTTAAAAGAAAGCTCTAAAAGGCCATAACCAGCCAAAAATGCATTTTAATGGGGTTACCAACAATAGTCTACATTCATCTAAAATGATATTAGAAGAAGAATGAATCAGACAATTCACTAAGAAAATTTTCCAATAAAAAAGATTACTAAGACGACAAAACAACATACCGCATCAACTTGAACAGCTATATTATTATGCATAGCGGTTCCAGATATCCTGATAAGTGCAACAGACTCTGGACTGTAAGTTTCATCATTCAACCCTTTGTCTGCAATATAATTTTTGTACCCAGAGCTCACACAACCCTGTTAAGGATAATATGTTTATTATACTCAAACACAGAAATTCAATCTGTAACGGGACTACAACATAGACCTAAGCGGCATTACCTTAAGGACCACCATGGGTTGAAAGATCGCGACAAATTGTGGCGGCTCTTTCCTTGAAATACTCTCCCTACATGACGGTTTGCTTCAGAGCATGCACTCACTGATATAATACTTCTACGAAAAGAAAAAGAAAAAGAAAAAAGGAGGAAAAGATAAAATTAAAGGTAGATTTGTAGGAATACCATACCAAGACAGGTCTTCCTTCAGCGAGTTGCACATGGTTGTAGACAATGTAACAGCTGCCTTTTTTGATCCTCCTACATTCCAAAGAAAAAGGTAACCAAAGGTAAGCACAATTTAGTTAATGCCTAGGAAAAGATATCAATTATGTTATATAGACATTGGAAATGCAGCTTTCATGTAAGAGAATGTTAATATTTGTAAGTATCCAGTTGGAAAGTAAGCAGGAGATAAAGCGGTGGAAGCAAGTTTAGCATAAGAAAAGGGTGCCACCATATGTTTTATCACTTGGTTGCCTGCAAACAGATATCGCTCCAACAGTTGCGTGTTGTGTTTGGACAAGGAGGAATCTCATGACCATCTTTTCTTCTCTTGTCCTTCCTCTGAAGGATATGGAGGGAGCTGTTGAAGAAACTGGAGCTTAAGGTTAGGGGTTGCTGAAGGGACAGAGGTGTTAAAATGGTTTTGTTCAACTAGGTTCTGCAGCAATTTCCAGCTTCAGGTGCTGAAATTGTGCTTTTCAGTTGTCGTCTACTTGGTATGACAGGCAAGAAACAAGAGATCATTTCAAGCAGAAAGCTTCCCTTGTTCTGATGTTGAGTCTGAGGTGTTTGATGTCATTGGATTGCTGCTAAGTGGATGAAAATGGTGAAGAGTAAACTAAGTTGGAAGATCTCTGTACAACTTTGTTTGGATTTTGATAGACAATAGATTCCTTGTGATCTGTGCCCTTTTTACTTGTCAAAGGATTAAATGTAATATGATCAGTGAAACACACGCGCTTAGGGCTTAGGGCTTAGGGCTTAGGGTGTGTGTGTGTGTGTATACACAACTACGAAGAACATATATGCCAACGGCTGGAGACTTCAAGTTGGAACGCTCTCTCCGTTAAGCATTAGTCCAAACAATAACCAGCAGAGTTAATTGACAAAAAATGGAATCAAGCAATTTTAATAAAAAACCATTTGTAAGTGAGTATACACTTTACCTCAACACTATCCTTTCCAATCCAATAGCATAAATAGTAATCTTCTTTCTTATCATGGGAATGGTAGGAGTAGAGAACAATATAGCAATCTCCGCTGTATAATTTACCAATGTCTTCTGCAGCCAATGGAGTTTTTGCACCGTCATTAACGAGCCAAACCTGAAATTTCCAACAACAGTATCATTCAGTGAAACAGCAGATACTGGACAAAAAAATCCGTACTTTAAGCACACCTCAAGTTTTCCTCCAGCATCAAGAAGTGGGGAACTTCCTGCTTTACTGGAGTGTTTTTGTTTGCTCCTTGACACCGACACCTTGTTGTTTCAGCAAAGCTGACAAAAAAAAAAAAACGAAGAGTTGTAATCAGAAAACAATATACCACCGAATCTAATGTTTTTCAGCAAGTCGAAAATTAAAAATTACCTGCTACTTTCCCTCTCCTTCTTCAGCAACAGGAGCTGATCCAGTTGGCCAAGAGTCAAAATTGGACTTAAAGGAATGTGTCTCGTAACCTTGGATAACACGTGTTATTTGGGTTGACTTGGGCCTATTTTGTTCGGCAATGAATTCCTGTACTAACCATTAACTAGGTATGAGAGACAGCTATGAAACTTTTGTAGACATAATAAAAGCTATAATCTGTACCTCTGCAGCCTGAATAGCAGACTTTCTCTCCTCCAACTGAGTTACCCGACCAACCCAAACAAACACCTCGGAACCGCAATCCAATACATAGCACTTGTTATTTTCCAAAATGGATTTCTTAAGTTCATCATCCATAGGTTTAATCTGACCATCTATGATGCTACATAGAAGCAACAGAATAGGAATGGGTTTCAAAAAGTCGGATACTTGTACTAAAGTCAGAAAAATAAATAAACTAATGTCAAGTTATCTTATTTTGACAAGCAATTTTCAATGCAGGAAGGCTAAGATTGGCATCATTAATCAACAGCTGCTTTTTATTGCAGACATACTCATCTCAAAAGGAAAAACACAAGAGTGTATTTGGCTCCCCAAAATACTCTTGAAAAGAGGTCACCTCTGTATATAAGGACATCGAATCTAAAATCCAATGGGAAGAAAGAACTAAGAAAAGACCATGATAGCCATACCTGTACAGCTTAGCTTGAGTTCTTTCTGGAACAATATCATCTTCACTAGCAACTTTTTTTCCAATTGGCGCGAAACCACCAAAAAGGACCCAGAAAGCACCAGAATCAGATTCCGTCTGCAATTTTCCATCATCTAAAGCAAGGAAAAAAGTTAATAGGCAGTAAGCAAAGCAGATAATTTCAGTAACCGAAATCTCCAGTTACTTAAGATTTGTATTAAAATAAACTACTAAAAAAACCTCACCAACAATTGCAACATCACAAGTCCCCTGTGATACTTATCCTTCAAATACTGAATGACTTCTAATGCTTTTGCACGTTCCTGAATATTTGAGTTTGCACCGTTGAACTGAAATATTTTATCTTGATGTCCAAAATAAACACATCGTCATGATTTAGAGAGGACCGTGAAAATGGAACCTGCACATCAAGGTAAAACCAACTAAGGTTTCAAAGGAGTATTACAAAGGAAAAATGAGCTAATGCTGTCAATCATAAGCACTCGTCACCTGCTTCAGCTTGACTACTGTTTTCCCTTGCAGACATATAATCGAGTTTCAAATTCTTCCTCCTCCGGTTTCTTGAAACCAGATGCGACACCACCTTCCAGAGGTATGATACATGGTTTAAAGTATGAAAAGAAACTTATCAGATTAAGTGACCTTGCAGTTCTCTGTGCTGTACAGCACGGCCACCAAGAATAGCATCAAGTTCAACTGTTTTAATTGCAGCTGTTCCAGCTTCATCCTAATGCAGAATTAGGAAGGAAACATTATTTAATCATTGGAAAACATAGTAATTAATCGAACACATACAGGCGTTTATGTCTGTGAGTTGGCCATCTGTACCTGACTAGTATCCTTTCCAAGCCAGAAATGTATGTCATAGAGATAAGCACCTCCTTGCCAGATGTTGTCTGAAAGACAGAAAAAAGACTAATACAGTTCAAAGTTCAATGACTTGGTGGGAAATGGGAATCAGATCAAACCCGTTGGAAAAATGAATCTTCTCAGTGTACATACACTGACTTAAGGAGTAGAAAAAGGAAGAAAATACAAGGCCTGTACGCCTGCAAGATAATGTATGAATCGCTTGGAGTAGAATTTGCCATAATCAGATTTTGGTAATGGAACTGGCTGGAAGTCCTCAATTCTCCAAATCTCAGTCCCTCTAAAGAAAGTTAAGTTTCAACCAAAGACTAACAAAGAACTGAGTAACTACAAAAGAATTGGCAAAAGGATATCCAAACCTGAGAAATACTTGAAATATCTAAAAAAATGCATATTATTTCCCAGTTGCTTTAATGTTATGAATGATTTATTAAAGGGAGAACCAAGGAATACAGTTCAACAATCTGTTACAATTCTCAAAAAAGGATACACTCTCTGACCGGATCCCTGAAAGGCAGGTTCTAACGATTTCACTGAGCTGGACATCCTCTAATCTGTCTTCTCGCAAATGAGCTTTCAGCAAAGATAATGGACTAGACCTTTCAATATGCTAACTTCAGTTGTTTTGAAAATCTACAGAAACAAATGTAATGAGCTTGGAAAAAGACAGAAAGATAAAATGACAACAAAGTAAGCTCCGAGACAGGGTAAGCCTGAAATGCAAACTTTTCATTTGAGCCAGTCAAAAAAATGGCTTCTTAAAAGATGCAGTCATGAACATAATAGAGGGAAATAAATGTAACTAACATGATACGCTTGTTCATGATAGCAACTAGAAAACATCCACCACAGAACTTAATCTATGACTCTGATTAGGTAATCTGCAAAACCTACCCTACAAATACGAAAGAAAAAAAAGGTTCTAGCTAACTAAAGCATCAAACAAGCACACATGGTTATCTTTTTCATAAAAAGGCTGTTTCACCACTCAAACCAGTGATGAGGAGTCATTATAACAACTACTTTTAACGTTCCACCCAGAAAACAAAGTACAGAGGAAGAAAGATGAAGAGAAACTCTCATTTTCAAGAGGAAGAAAAGTAATGTCCATCACAACCGGTAAGTACTTTGAATGGACACATCAAATTCAAGAGCACTTAGACTTCTGGAGTACACCTGGCTTGTAATAGGCGTCTATCACCAGATCATATGTTTTTGCCAACCAAACCGAGTTAACATCTTACCCAAGAAAAACATGTGACACAACTGACATGGATCAAGACATCTGCCATCTCACAAGTTTAACCAATGTAGGCAGACAAAGATGCTGGTTGAGATGACATCTGATAGCCCCCATATCTAATTCCTTACCGCAAAAATATCCCTTCCCGAGGCATGCATTTGGTCAAACTCAAAACCATGTTGCAGAATGGTATAAGATATGATTTACCCTGCCTCGTGATTTGTGTAACATTGTCTCAGAAAATTAATTAAACTTGAGCAAAATACATGTCCCCACATGACACATCGTGTTATGGTTTTCTACTTCATAATCATATTTACGAAAATTTATAGGAAAGTAAACCAAATAAACGTTCTTTGAAGATTTTTGCCTCATCTGAAGGACAGAAGAAGTAATTAACACCATGGTTAAACATGACATCACATACTCAAAGTGCCATTAGCTAAAAGCGTATTCCCTCCACGTCATATAACCCATCAGTTCCACTGACAATGTGTAACTTTCTGAAGTTATTACGCTTTCTAGAAGTACATACCGGCCTTCAAGATTCGTGAACACCACCAAAGTAGAAGGGGCAAAGTTTTACATTATCTGAGACAATACCTTATCATCTTCAAATTCGCGGGAGCTGGGAACAGTAGTAAAGTTGGCAGAAAGGATCTTGCAAATAGTACGGATACTTATGTTTGGTATCAAACTAAGAGAAAGATACATCAAGAATTACAAACACAGAATCAGAACCAAAACAACGATCACTAACTCGTTCATGAAAACTGAAGCTATGCACTTTTCCCAGTACAGTAGCTCAAATGAATTTCGGAAAAGAATCAAGAAAAGTGGCTTCAGATGCCAAGAATCAGTTATTCGGCATTCCATTTCCACTTTGTTACTACATTACTTTTTCTTTAAAACACTTGTTCAATAAGCATGGTTACAAAGATAAGCTCAATTGCTAATGGTAAATTTCTCTTCAATAACTCGTGTAATGCAAATTTCACTTCAAATTTCTTCCCCTGCAAATGGAAACAGTCATGGTTTCTCACTCGAGCTGCGATGAAAAGATTCCACCAAACATCCTTGATAAGCATCCGTGCTCATTGCAGGGATCCAAATATTACATATGCATTCTTGGCATCAAACCAGTCAAATTTATTAAAAGAAAACACCAGCAATTAATCACAAGTCACAAAGGTTACAGGTGTATTCGAATATCAATCTTGGAATCAGATAGACATATCTCCAGATTAATCTTAAAAGGACTCAAACTGAAATGTTCGTATGTATCAAACTCAGCTCAGATCAAGACCAAAACTTTGCAAGAACCCAATTCATCAAATTTAGAATAAAAGAGACAGAAGGAACACAATAAAAAGAAACAATTCATGAATAATCACTGAATTTACAAGAAAAAAAAAATAATTCGAAAACTAACCTGCGGAAAATAGGATCCTTGCTTGCTCAAATCAATAATTGAGGGTAGCTGATTTAGAAATGGAGATAAAATTTAGAAAGGAGAAATAAAAATAAAAAAGGAGGTTTCAAAGCTTTCAATAGCTTTTAGAATAAAAAGTTAAAGAACGAGAAATTAAAACTATAAAGCAACGAAAACTAGATCACGAAAGAACGAAAGTGTCTTCAATAAAGCTGTTTTCTTTTTCCCGGAGAAATTCCCTCTATGTTTTTCGATTTTAGCAATATTACGCTTTACAATTATTTCATTAAAAAAGAGAATTCAGACACTCTTTTTCGGACAGTATATTCATTGATGAATGAGAAATCTAGTATTTGCGTATGCGTTCGTACGAAAAAGGTGGTGATGGTGATGATGAAGATGGTTATTGCATTATTTGCATCTTTCTTTTTAGGGAAATGCGTTTGCCAAGGGATAAACCAAATTTTGGAAATCAGACCAATCGACCGACCAAATTGAATCATATCGAAAAAAATAATAATTGCGTTTATCGTTTTTTTTTTTTTTCCCTTCTGAAATTGATCATTTTATTAGCATGCTGTTTAAAAGGCGGAAAAATAAGTTACAACCGTGTGATCCAAAAAAAAAAATTTGTGTTTATCGATTGGTTTTTATGTTAAAAAAGAATCAAATTGTTCAATACAATCTACTCCCACTTTGAAAAAATGAAAACTTGTTTTAAACCGAACCAAAACTTTATTATTTACATTAATATGTAAATCATCATATATGCTTAATTCACTCCAACTTATCTCATTTATATTTTATTTTATTTTTGAAATCCTCTCATTTATATTTTGTATTCGTAATATATTGATAATATATCATTATTTTCATATACTAAACACTATGACTTGTTGCAAGATGAATTCACTCTTCTTCAATATATTGATCATTTAAATGAACAACGCTGCACAAATTGATTAATAACTATTTTACATAACTTATGATCATCTTTTACTCTGTGAAAACTATTTACATTTCACACATCTCTGACATACTTGTGAAAAATAATACGTTCATATTTTTCCCATTATCTCACTCAAATACAAATATTATGTAGATGTTAAATCTTCATTGGTGAATTAAACAAGTAAGATCTGATTTATTTATTATTTGTTTGTGCAGCTAAGAAGTTCGGTGGTGTGTGTCGCATCTGGATCATGCATTCACATAATAGTATTGATGTAATGCATATATTATCATATGTTGTTTATGGATAAGTCGTGAATTACAATCAATAATTTTTAGGTAAAGAAAACCATGAAAAACCGAACCAAATCAAATCAAACCAAACAGGACCAAACAAATTGATTTTAGCCTAAAAATCGCGTTCAGTTTAATTAGGTTTATAAATAGAAAAAGCCCAAAGCAAAGCCATTGTTTCATATCGTTTGCCCATTTGGGCCTAGAATTTGGAAGTATATTTTCACATCAATAAATTAATCCAGTCATCTCATCAACAATTCTCTATTTTAACACTACATCTTGAGTTTACAAAATTTCTTTCTAAGAAGTTTAAATACATCAAATCTCTATTTTACGAGAATGCGAATAAATGTAGTAGATATAAAGAAAAGCACTCATTGTCGATAAATCTCTTGAGTTGCCAAATAACCCCCAATATATATGTATGAAGAAAGGATTTGAATAGTTCTGGACTGCACTAGTACAAGGTGATACAAGGTGTTTGATGAGATTCTCAAAGAGCTCTTACGTTGAAACCAACTATATTTTGTTAAGCATTTAAATATCGTTTTATCGTTAGACAGTGCAGATTTTAGGCTGGCCCGGTGACCCATGAAAATAATTTTTAGATAAAAAATATAGTTATAAACTCAAATAACACACTAAAAGCAAATTTATTGATCTTCTAATGATATAGCCTTATAAGTGGTGATAAAGTCATATGTTGCCCTCTCATGAGTTGTAAAGGTGTTGAAATATGATCACATAATTAAACTTTACAATTCATCAGTCTCCCTTTATGCATATTGCATGGTGGTGGTACATGCATATATATATATATATATATATATATATATATATATATATATATACACACACACTTAGTGGGGGCCAGGCGTGCGATCAGCGGTGTGCCTCTCACTTTGTTTATGTCTACGATTATAGTTTTATATACTGCAATAAATTTACTTTAGCAAAAATAAAAGATATCAACCTACTTCAATGCTTAGAAGAGCATTTAAACCATCCTCTAGAGGTAATGATATCTTGCGCGTGTTGCAGCGAAAAGGTTACATGTGGGAAAAAAATCACGAAGATCAAAATGCACCTTCGTGCAAAAAAGTCAAACGAGTTTATGTGAACCAATAAAAACTACATAATAACAAAATTAAAATTTCCCAAACTCGAATAAATGAATTGTTAGTAAGTAGAATATTATTCATGTCGGACTTAACCTGACTAATACTAATAAAAGAAATAAAAAAGAAAAGGTTCGGAAGATTTTCATTTTCTTATCTTTTATCAAGTAAATTAACCGAAGAATAAGTAAGATAAATGGGAGTTGGATCTCCGTTTTTATTTTTATGTATCTTTTATGTATCGTAGATCGAATGAAACAGTTCCATTCCTTATCTAATTTTTACAATATTTTATTTTCTAGTAGTTTTGTGGCACCGTGCCAAATCATCTGACTTTGTTTTACTTAACGAAAAATTACGAAGATCGAAATGCACCGCCGTGCACAAAAATCAAACCAGAGTTTGATTGTACTTAATAAAACTACATAATAACACAATTAAAATTTCGAAACTCAAATCGGAGAATTGAATGCTTCAAATAAAAACCACTAGTGATAAACACGTTGATGTGATAACACCATACCAAATCATCTGACTTCATTTTATCTAACAAAAAGGAAAAGACAAAAATTTGGTATAGCGACGACCAAAACGTCGCTAAAGCCGGACGACAAAACGTCGCAAAAAGCCGTACTACCAAAGATGCAAATTTAAATAGTATATATATATACTACTATATATGATTAAAATTTCAAACTGAATCGAGAAGAATTGAATCTTCAAATAAAAACCAGTGATAAACACGTTGATGTGATAACACCGTGCCAAAATCATACGATTTCGTTTTATCTCAAAAAAAAAAAAAAAAAAAAAAAAGGGGAAAAGACAAAAAATTTGATATAGCGACGACCAAAACGTCGCTAAAGCCGGACGACCAAAACGTCGCAAAAAGCCGTACCACCAAAGATGCAAATTTAAATAGTAATATATATATATATATATATATATAGAAATCTGTAATTTTATTCATTAAAAACAAGGATTACAAGGTTTGTGCCTTCATGGCCTCTCAAACACTCATTGTGTCATCAATGTGTAGTTCTACCTCGTTAAAACCACTAGCGCAAAAACCGGTGTGGTAAAAAAGCGAGTCTTTGGCGAAAAGTATAAATTTCATATCATTGATAAACCCCATCCAAGAATAAAAGGGTGATCTACAAACCACCAAAAACAAGCGAGAAAATTACAAAATTGGTGCCGTAAGCTTTAGTGTGGTTTGAGTTTGGTCATATGATTCCAATATATCGATTTTGGTGCAAGTAAATGAAAAAGTCATCAATTTTAGGACACTGATGTTTTCCGGCATATAATCCGGCTAGTTTGCCATGTGGATGCTGAGTGGACAATGTCGACTAGGCCAATATTGCCAAGTTGGACAGAACAAAAACAAAAACAAATTAAAATAAAAATCCACTATCCCCGAATCATGAAAACCACGTTCTCCATCTCTATTACCGGACCTCGGTTATTCCTTTGAACCATTTCTAAAGGCAGTCGGTATGGCCAGGTCAATTTAATTATCACCAGGGCAACAAGTGGTTAGTAATTGGAAACTGACAGAAATACCCTCAGCAGCTCTCACCCTCTCCAAACACATTTTGATCTTTTCTACTGTCCCACCATCTCTGCAACTCCTCCATCATCTAAAATTTTTCATTCAAACAAAATAAAATGCAATTTCTTCTTGCATTTTCCAAAACTATTTTCTATTTATTCCTTTCTACTAAACTCTAATACTGGAAATCTGGAGATGATAGAGATCTAATTATTTACTATTATTCAGAGAATTTCAAAGCTTTACATTAGGTCGATCTTTATGGCGCCGGAAACCACGATCTCTCGACTATAGCAGCGGCCCATTCTCGTTTCCGACATACAATCAAAGTGCCAAAGAGTCATTCGACTATAATATATACTCTCTTGTTCACATCCTCACAACCCCATCTCCCCTACCAAAAGTCCTCACCAACCAAGGTCACCATTGGCACACCCCGATTTGGGGAAATCAGATACAGAAAGCAAAGAGAATTTGTAGATGGAAAAAACAAAAGAAATGGTAAAAACACTTTAGGCGCAGCAATGAAATTTTGCCATTTTAAATTTTGAAACCGAGACTTAGGAGAATTGTTTGCCATTGTAATTTTTCCATTACGAATTCCAGAAATTTTGATTGTTGGAGTGAGTAAGCAACGGGTGAGGAAACGAACAGGGAAGAGGGCCGGAACCAGAAGGAAGCCATCAGAAAGAAAAGTCGGGGGACATTTTTGTCAAATCAATTATATTATTAATGTGTTGCCTTGGGAGGAAGTATTTTGCCCTGGCGATACCAGGTGCCATTTCTAAACGGTGTGAAAATCATTCCTCCCAAAATCAAATCACGTTTTCCTTAACGCAGATCATCTAAGTGTTTTCAAAAAATTAAATGTTAATAATAATCCTGCAATTTTTTGCATCCGAAAAAAAAAATAAAAATTTAAAGGCATCACTTGGAGCTATTAAACCAAAAAACAAAAAGAGAAAAGAAAAAGAGCAGAAGACATCACTCGAATGGAATTGGATCGTCTGCCGTGCCTCCGTCTGCTGACTGTTGTGCGGTACTGTGAGCCCGAAACGGCGTCGTTTCGGGCCGAAGCAGCATCGTTTTGAATGTGTTTTTTTTTAGATTAGAACCAGCAGCGTCGTTTGTCACTCAAAATGGCGCGCCACATCATAACGACCGTCTTATGTGTATTTCACAGCAGAGGATTGGGGTCCCACTCGAATGGACCAAATCCAAGAACACCAAAAAATACTTCAACAGCAGGGAAAAAAAGGTTTAGAATAACAGCTGGGCCGCTACCTGGCGTTTTAGGCTAAGGCGGTCGGCCGGCCTGTTGTATGGGCTAAATTACTTTTAAATGCTTGTAATTGGACATGCGTTTTGATTTTGGTCATGGTTATTATCAAACGACAATATCGATCCTGTGGCTGGTCTTTATTTCAAAAAATAGTTACGAATGCTTGGAAAAATCTTGTTGTCACATTTTCCGGCCAAAAATGTCATGTCATCCAAAATCGACACTCATCTTTCCATGTATCGACAAAAGTTTCCACATCGAGCATTTTTATAAATAATAAAATGTTCTTTAATGGGGGATTGAACCTCAACCTAAGACTAAAAATCTACACACTTCTCCACCCACGATACAACCTAATATGTATTTTAAAACACAACATATCTTTTAAGGACAGTATAAAAATATTTTAGAAAATCTAATAATACTGAGAATTTTTTATTTTTAAAAGTATATAGATATAGTATTAGATTCTGGCGTGGTGATCTTTTTAGTGAATGTTTATTTTAAGTAATATAGGATGTTCTTAATTTTGTATTGCTTTTTTTTTTTGTATTTTAATAAAAATACAACATATTGTTGTCATGTCATATTCTTCATTTCTTCCAACTCTTTTTCATAGTCACTAAACTGAATATTTAATTAAATTAACAAATGAGATGTTAAAATGAATGTATTAATTTTATTATTCTAGTGAAACAAAAGTAAGTCCTTTACAAAATGGGACAAAAGAAAATATTAATTACTCGATTATAGCTAATGATATTATTACGATCGATCTAAAACAACATCTAATGTAAAATGATGTAACAACGTAACATTGAATGATATTACATTTCATCAAAGGTATATAAAACCAATTTGTCATAACATTGCGTGATTATCTTGTGTCGAATCAAAGACGGAGACAAGATTGTTCTCATGGGGGTGTGACTCTAAGTAAGCGAGTGTTCGAACAAAAAACAAAGAAACAACCACATGGTAATAGTACCCAATCCTTTAATGGTGCAAAAGTAATATTATTCGAAAATTAAAGTTAGATAAAGAAACTAATTTGATAAAATAAAAAAAAAACATATATTAAGTAGTGATACATTACCCAATACTTCAATGTTGCAAAATCATATGATCTATTGCATTTTTTTCCTTTTCATAATACTTGCCTTAATCAACTAGTTTGATAAAAAAAGAGAGAAAAAAAGCATATATTAAGTCACATGCATTATACAATATATATATTATATACATAAAAATAAAAAATTAAGAACCTCGTATATTACTTAAAATAAACATTTAATAAATTTATCACCACGTGTGAATACTAATACTATATATATATATATATATATATATATATATATATATATATATATATATATATTCTTTTATAAAATAAATTGTATGTATTATTATATTTTCTATAATATTTTTATCTTGAACATGTCTCGCTTAAAAGATATGTTGTGTTTTAAAAAACATACCGGGTTGTAACTTGGGTGGTGAAGTGTGTAGATTTTTAGTCTTAGGTTGGGGGGTTGGAATCCTCCCATTGGCAAAATTTAATTAAATTTGCGAAAAAAAATGGTGATCTTGAGAATTTTTGCTGACATGGAAAGATGATGTGTCATTCGGGATGACATGACAATTTTTGGCGGAAAATGTATATGCGATCTGCATTTTCCGGCCTTGAGACTATTTTGTATAAAAAAAAAAGACGGAGTTATAGGGATGAAATTGTCGCGGGAGGAAAAAGAGAGTCTGAAATTGAAAACGCGTGTGCAGTTCACGGGGCGACGAAAATTTTGATTTAGCCTTGTTGTATGTCAATTTTGTTTTGGGGCCCAGATAATTTTTTTGCGCTTTATCGGTTCAAAGTAATTTCTTTTGTTTTTATCAATTCAAATAAAATAAAATTTTAACGCGTTAGATTAGGTTGGATCGAATTGGATATATGAATTTTTTTAGCGAAACATGTAATATATGGACCCGCAACCATCGGGGCTAAGGCAATCGCCTCATCCTTCGCCTCACTCTAGTGCCGGCCCTGAATAACAGTCACAATCATGCTATTTATCTTCTCCATTGACATAAATACTATTAGTAGCTTCAAAAGCTTCACAACGATGAAAAAAGCCTATCAGAAAATAAAAATCACTCACCCGGATGATCGCAAGATTATTTTATTTATTTATTTGGAAAAGACTTAGATGATTGTGAAAGAATTAATGTGATTTGAATTTGGGAGGATGTCGTTAGGTTTTCTCAGGCTCAAAAGAATATGGGAATGAAGATGGAGAACGTGTTTTTTGATTTGGGATGGTGGACTTTTGTTTGTTTTTTTGTTTTTTGCTGTCCAACATGGCAAAATTTGTCTAGTCACCATTGTCCAAGTCGTCATACATGGCAGCGAGTATTTGTCGGAAAAACTAAATGCCTTGAAAGCGATGAGTTTTTAAGTTCTGAGGCACAGAATCGATAAGTAGAAATCGTCTGGGGACCAAAATTAATCTGGCACCGTAAAGTTATAGGACCAGGTTTGCATTTCCCCCCCCCCCAAAAAAACAAACATATTACAGCAATAGCAAAAAATAAAGCTAAAAAGCAAAAGAATAAAGGAGTTTTTGTAGAGGTACGAAGGAGTATTTGTATAGGCAACCTGGGTTGAGCCCGCTTTGAGATATTGTTAGTGTGTGTTAAACATTTCGTATCCGTAAATTAAAAGAAATAAAAATACAACAAAATTATAAAAGGTCCACCGCGACACTATCGGTTCAAAAGGTCCGATCGACCACGGTACTGTCAAAGGTTTTGCAGTCTGCTCTGGATGAGAGTGATTTTTTTTCCAAACGTGGTGCCTTAGGTATAAATGTCAATTTTGTAATTAAGTTGAGGTGCAATAAGCAATAAGCAGATGTAAAAATCATTTTGGTGTGGTTCCTTGTGTTGAATAACATATGAAAGAGTAGTGTCCATCAATTTGGATGCTCAAGTGGATTTGATGTGAAAAAGTAGTGTCCGTCAATTTAGATGCTCAAGTAGATTTGATGTGATTATCTTAAAGGCGCCCTAAAAATATAAAGGAAAACTAGAGAAAATATGCTTTGAAAGTATAAAATTTATGTAGTATGCTCCGTAAATTACGATATGAAAAATATGCTTTTCGGTGGAATTTCGGTAGGATTGGCGTAGCAAACCATGTAATTTCGTAGGTTTTCGATAGCCGTCAAAAAATCTATCGCTGATTTTTTTTTAAAAAAAATACACGCACAAAACTCACTGATTTCCCATGTATAAGTAACTCATTTTTTACAACATGATTTTACGATATCCGTGTAAATGACCAAACCCACTCAAAACCTGCTCTAAATATCACGCATCGTCGTCGTATACGCCCATTACCCCTTCAAAGTTTAAAAAAATGCCTTTTCATTGCATCTTTCTCACTGGCCTTTTTCTTACCGTGTAACAATTTTACCGACAAAGAAGAAACCGATGACTGTATGGCGTATAGTCGGATAACGTAATACTGCGCAATACTCGCGTATTCCTTGGTAGTCCTCTTCTCCGTGTTTTAGGTACTACCACGATGACTGCTATTTTTGCTTCGTTTTTTTATGAACTCCATGAATGTCTAGTTTATACTAGAAAAATAGTATTTGTGTGGACATTTTGTGGTCGCAAAAAAGTCAAATGTCGTCGCAAATTTTATATTTGCGTTGACAAGTTATCGCATAATCTGTGTAAATCGCAAATACTTCGTGCCAAACAATCCATATCGTCGACCACGTAAATCGTAAATACATATGCATCGACTTGTAAATCGCGCATATACTTAGTCTCATTTTTTGCGTCGACATGTCACATAAAAAACTATCCATGTGGCAGCTGACATGGCAACAACATGTCGACACAAAAATGTCCACATGGCAGATGACTAGGCAGAGAATTTGTGTCGACATTTTGGTCACAAATTGCATCGATCCTTGCATTATTACGACCACTTGTCGACGCAAATACTTAATTTTTTAGATATATATATTATTTGATTTGATGCCAGCCAGCTAACCTGAAACAATTAGCAACTTAAAAGAACCAGCAATCCCTTTTCAAGAAGAAAAAAAAAAACCAGCAATCCCCTACGACATTTTACTAGGTCCTGATGTGGAATATCGATCATCATTTGGTGGGGTGTCTGATGAGGATGACGGTGGAGCAACATGGGGGGAGCCGCGCATGAGGGTCTCTCTCCTTCATATATCACAGAATCATAAACATGGTATCAACCACCTCTTGATGCTTCATAACAATTGGGGCGATGCCATGTATCATCTCCAACATTATATCCTACACAACAATTGGTAAATCATCATTACACAATCTAGTTGCAGTATATACATAAAAGGAGATTATTTTTTCAAGAGTTTCTATGTTATTATAACTAAACAGAGTAGAAAAAAAGAGCAGAATATTATATATTAAACAAAAATAAGAAGTGGGTACTGCAGTGATCTGGGCTCCAAGCATGGCGCAGGTGATACATACATATATAGGCACACACATCTATCTAGGTAAGCTGTCCTGAGGAACAGACCATGACAAACTTGAAGCAAACCTGAGACGTGGTAGGGGCAGACTAGGACTGATGCAAGAACATCAGACAACCTGAAACAAGATCTAGACACTCAGGCAGACTGTTCTAAAGACTTGGGCAGACCTCACAGCAAAAAAAAAAAAACTTTACGAATTAGACTGACTAAACAAAGAACAGACTCAGCTGAACATGCATGATGCACAACAAGGACTTGGACATATCAAGCATACAGATAGATCTGATGGTACACTAAGAAGGATATTAGCAGGACTTTACCAAATTGGCTTTGAACAAAGACTCATGAACAAGACAAAGATACTGAGACTAAGACTTAAGCTAGAAAAGAATTCAAGACATAGTAGGACCTGAAGCAAGACTAAAACAAGTACTCAGCTGCCCAAACAGATCAACACATGGCTAGGACATCAGAGCAGACTTAGACTTAGACAACATCAAACCAGCACTTGGAACGAATCCAAGACTAACAATCTGATTATGCAGACCAGACAACAGAAGCTACCGATTATACAAAACCATTAACTCAGATTATCACATCAGGCCTGGAGTAAAGCAGACAGACTTATCAGCAGGACTGTGACAAGGAAACATGACCTTATAATAGATTCAAGACCCAGAATGAAACAGAGCCAAACAAAACACATATTAGTCACATTGTCAAGCATGTGTTAAGGCTTATATTTCAAGCCTCGTCATGATAATACAAGTCTTTACCCCACAATATGTCTTTTTCAAGAACTAATGCACTCTTATAGTACACTCTTTAGTTTAGTGCCCTTTTTCATATTCCAACCATATTAGCCATCCTATAATTTATTTACTTTTTCCTATTAAAGATAAAGAAAATAGTTATTCTTGCTTGAATTATTTGCAAGATATTTAAGGTATAAATCTGGAACATACAAATAGTGAAGAAAACATAAAGTAAATCTCTTTAAGCCTTTTAAACTACAAGAACTCGATCGACTATAGACTCAATTTCATGTGGTTCTGGGCCAATAATTTAATCCTGAACTTCAAAATCACATAAAAGGCCGTATGAAGAAACATGTTTGAAGAGATCAATTCATGGATATATAATTAATTCAAGCAAATAAATTCTTGCTATACATTAAAACACAAGGATCTGCAGCGTCTCTATCCACAACATCTGGATAGACAGGGGTGGAAGTGTTCCTGAAACCGTAAGAATTCATTTAGTTGCCAATCAAAAAAGTAAACACGTTTGTTCACAATAAGACACGGTCTTTTAGCAGTCATCCAATTTTAAGTAAACACATTAATTGTTCAAAGAGAAAAAAAAAAGTCAACTACTTTAGTAGCATGTCCTTAATAAGAGAGTACACCTGCCGATTATACCAAGTGGCATACATTAGAGCCTCTCATTTTTACTCTCTTTCACATAATACACTTTTATCGTGTGTGAGAGGTTAGAAATGTGTGGTTGTAATGTATCTTGACTTTTAGAAACCTTCTCTGACGTTTGTATTTTAAAATTTCACGTATAAAATACATTTGTGATGGACAAGTGTAATACACATTTGTATGGGCATGATAGGTAAAAGAATACAGCAAATTTGAAGAGCAGACTTACCAGAATAAAAGCAGCGGCTAAAAAAATGGTAAATATTCTGCTTGATTCTGTTCCTAGGATTTTGAGAGGAAAGGTACTGTGTTTGCCAACATGATGCTACTAATATCTTTTTCTGCTTTGATTTTATATCTTTGGCTGACTTGATTAATGTTAAATTAGAGGGTAGAAAGTTTACCTGGCTAAATAAAACTGGTATGAAGATGAGCAGAAACGATAGATGCTTAGTGTCTCCTAATCTTTTGGATGTCTGGCCTAATATCTCCTTGGTGGCTCTAAATAGAGGTTTATCGGATCTCTGCCCTTTAGTGTTAAACAGTAGTAAAATGGATGGTGGTGGCCCTACCCCTTTTAATTTTTTTGACTCTTGGATGGATCACAAAGAATTAGATTCAGTTGTTTTGCAAGCTTGGAATTAGTGTACTGTTAAATGTATGGGAGGCTTTACACTTAAAGAAAAGCTAAAATTCGTTATAGTTGCCCTTAAGAAAGGGAGTAAGACTTTAACTGGCAGAGTACCAAATTATAGCAAACGAATTTTAAGCTGCAGATCAAATTAGGTTACACTTCTGAGCAGAAGAAAGTCGTATCATGAGAATCGATCAAGTATCACAATCAATTTAAGTATCTAGTTCGAGCTCACAAATATTGGTGGAAGAAATTTACGATAGCTAAGAAAATAAAAATGATGACTTTAAAATATATGAATAAAGGAACAACTAAATTATGGTCAAGAACATTACTTTTAACACATTTACTGAATCACTAAGGATGAAATTTTAACTTAAGAACCAACCAATAGTTTAAATGAATGTGTTGTGGGTGCATCTCTAAACCTGTCCCTGACGCTATCACATGCCACCAATTCACCTGTATTCGGTTCAACGATCCATACATGGATTTAATTGACCTAATATGATTAAGAACTATGAGATGCTCCGCGTCCATCGAGTTCACGAACTTAGCTAGAACAACCTTACCAAGGCGCGTGCGAAAAGCTCGACTAGTTAAATGCGTATGACAATCAAAATTCTAGTTCGCACACTCGCATTCAAAAATACATTTATAAAGTTAGTGTGTAAAGATCGATTAATGGTTAGCTACTCCATTAAAGGCATTAGATTCAAGTTTTAGGGCACAACTATTCAAAAGATTTAATTTTTAAGCTTTACTTATCCCTAGATCATTGTTTAGGCATCAATTTCGCGATCCATCACATAATCTAGCTACCAGAAAATTTTAGTTATGCATAATAAAAATAAAAGTGCAGAAATTAATAATAAACATGATAAAAGATTGAATAAAATTTACTAAAAGCGTGTGATCAATCCACCAATTGTCGACCCGTTTGTGTTGTAATCGCGTAATAAAATAAATAAAACTGTTGTTATTCTTGAATAAATTGCAGAGAAAAATAGTCTTAATCTATTTCTAAGAGGAAGAAAAATTGTTGCTGCAGAAGAAATAAAATTGTCGTTTTGAAAAGTGTGTTAAAATTTGACATAAGTGACTTTTTATATAATAAATCAATAGCCGAATTAATTCGTCCGCATATATCCGGAAAATCCAAAAAATGCTGCGTCCCCTCTAATTATCGGCCTCATTCATGACAGTGGTCCCCAGCCAATTGATCTCCTATCATGTCAGTTAAGGATGCTTAGGTTTAGTAGGAGTTTGTAATTGATGATTTTTGTTTCGATAAAGACACGTATTTCAGTTGTTTCAGTTTAAGGTTAAGTTTAAAGTTAAAGTGAAAGTTACAATTGTTTCTGCAGAAATTAAAGTTTTATTGTTCACGCTTTGATCTCGATATATGGTTGATCTCGCTAAAGTTTAAGGTGGACCAGAGTGGAAATATACACGTATTAAGATCACATGTCATATTACTTTCCATGCTACACATCCACATCATGATCCATGTCATTCGGTTTCGTTAACATCGTGATCGTTGATGGATCCGTCGCGATAGATGTGACGAAAGCGCGCGCTTGGTCTATGTTGATGAGATTGATGGGCCGGGATTGTTATTGATACAATTTTATGGCGACATGTTGATAAATAATTATAAGATTACACATATAGCCCAAGTGGGAGATTGTTGGATCGTTAATCCAACGTTGAGAACTATATGTGAAATAATTATTTATTACTGATTTGTCGATAAATATTAGCCCGATGTAAAAGTGATCTAATTCGGTTTACGATTGTTGGTATAATGTATCGTTAGGTTGTGGAGTCTTTTATGTGTAGAGATTAAGGGAGGTAATTTATATTTAAGTGATGGGTAGAAATGGAGGGTTATGGTCCCTAAAAATATATTTATTTATATAAGGAGGGTTATGGTCATTCCTGAAGTCACGCGCACCTATCTATTCTCATCATGCCTCCCATTATCGGAAGAGAAGCTACATGGAATTACAAAAGGTTTTACGAAAAAATTACTAGGCGGTGTGTAGATTTGAAGACCGATCATTTAACACCAAAGGAGACTTCCGTTGCAATGGATTGAGTGCGTTCTGATTTAGTTCTTGTTTTGATTCTCGATAGTTTATCATAACGATCACCGGATTAAAGTGATTCATCACATACGGTTAGATCCAACAGGGGAAAGACAGAAAGGAACACATAGATGAACAAGCGTAGTCCAAGAAACGTGTACGGAGAATTGAAGTCGAAGGACAAAACTGTGTTTTTTTTTCCTTAACTTTTTTTATTTCGCCCGGTAGGGATGACTGGTAACCTGTTTAACATGTTAAAGTTTTTTTTTTTTTTTTTTTTTTTTTTGGTACACATAATTAACAATGCATTATATATATCGGAAGGCTGATTCTGATCAGGTTTGTAATTGTCAGGTTTTTAATCTCTGCCGTTAAAAAATAAATAGATAATTACGTCACGTTGGATTATTTTAGTCTGCATAATTAATATATACAATAACGCATCTAATCAATCTTTCTACCGGTAAACAATTTGCCCAAAAAAAATTATAACTACACCGAACCTGGTCGAAAGCAAGACTCCCAAGACAAAAATAAAAAACTTTAATGAAAAGGGATAATTCAGCAATCAGAAAATTGCTTTGCAACCGAATTTTCAGCAAACTCTGCGAATCTTTTGTGCAAAATTGAGAGCCCAACGCACAAGACTTAAAATTGAATAAATTGTAGGGGGAATGAGGAAGAAGGACATAAATATTTTATCAATTGAGTAAAATGACAGTCTTTTGAAACTTTTGCATAAAGGATAAAACTATTTATTCACTGTCGAAATTCACTTGTGTTCGAAATTCACTGTCGAAATTCTCTAATTTTCAAAATTCATTGTCGAAATTCATTTATTTTAAGATCATTATTTAAATTCATTGATTTTAGGTATTATTAGGAGAGATTATTGATTTTAGGATTTACATTGTTTGTTATTACCATTATAAAATTATCACGATTGTCCTTCTACCTATAAAAATATGTATTTGTCTTATTCTTAAAAATATTCCAGATTAACGTCATTATCCCTAATTTCCATAAATTGTATGGTCATTTCAAAACATTACGAAAAACATAACATATTAAAAGGGAAAGAAAACAGAGTTAAAAGAAAAAAAAAGTTGAAATTTTTGAAGGTTGGGGAGGGAGATGAGATCGATTAGAAAGAAAAAAAAAAGGTATTACTGCTCGGACAAGATAAAGAAGACGACCATGGAAATCAAAGGAATTTTATTTTTATTTATTTTAAAGGATGACCGGTGGCCGGTTTTACGTATTAATTGTTTTTATGGTAAGCAATAAATAAGATTGTGTCGAATCAATCGGCGGTTGTCGTTGTTTAATATTGATTTAACGGTATCTTGAGCAGTTCGATTTTTATCTTATTGAATTTGTAGTATTTCATATATATCAATCTAAATTATCTAATGTAACGTATTATTTTAATATTTAATTCAACAGTAAAGTGGAATGTTCAGTTTTTTTTGGCTCCGACCCTCTTTCCCCGTTTTCTTTCCGTCCACTTCAATACAAACGCCCAAAATATATTTTACCATCTTCAATTCTCTTTTTCATTCTTTTATGTCATTATTTTTCTCTTCTTTTCTATTTTTTTTTTTTTTCTTAAAGAAGGAGATTTTTTATAAATTGAGGGATAGATGAAAAATGAAACTTGGTTGGGATGATAAAGTGCAATCAACTTTATAACTAGACCAAGTCCAATCTCTTTCTTTTCTATTTATTTTACGAAAGAATGATCATACACAATCTAAAATCTGTGGCCAATTGACACAATATTGATCTACATTATTGATTATTGTGGGACCTAGATCAATCAATAAACTTGCTATAAGAATCAATGATGTAGATTAATATTGTGTCAATTGGTTGTGTATTTTCGTTGTGTCTATATCATTTCTCTTGTTTTATTCGATCCAAACGGGAAAGATTTACAACAAAATAAAAAGTAAAAATCTACAAAACACTTTAAACTCTCTTAAACACTATAATCATCCTAAATCATAAATTATAAGGAGTCTCAAATTATAGGAAGGGAGTCTCTATGTAAATATGGCATTGTTATTGGTCCACAGTCGATCTATAATTGGTGTATAATAATTAAATTCGATTTCTCAAAATCGAATTTATCTAAAGCTAATCGACTTTAAAGATGTGAAAATTTCAATTCCTGGAAAATCAATTTAGGTCACACCACATAATGTCAAGATCACATCTACAAGGGTAATCGCACCTATAGATATATTTGATGTCCTCTTCATCATAACAGTCTTGCCCGAAACAGTTGACAAGAAGCTTCTTTGACAAGTCATTTGTTGATAATTTTTTCCGACTTTTCTCAAGTCCAATTGCTCCATCTGAAAAACAAAATTGATTCATTGTATTAAACTACTTGCATTACCATTAATTGGTCACTAGTGATACATTCATATTTAAAAAAATAAAGAAAGAAAATACAGTTTCTTTTATTTTTATAAAATACACATAAAATAAACTTATATTCTTTTTAATAAAAAATACTAATAAAATTACTAATTATTACCTGAAACAATCAGCAAAAAGAAAATGAAATAAGCAAGCTTGGACATCTCTAATTTTCTCTTACTTTGAAAAAAGAAATCTGCGATCGAGCTTATTGTTAGTATTATTCTAAGGGGTTATTACTTATTATTGCCGACTTTTATAGAAACGGAATTTTGTCGTGATTTATATTCTTGCCCATTTTTTAATTTATTATTATTATTTTTTCTTAAATCATAGATATCCGAGGCAATGATCAAATTTCGCGTCGTCGTGCGTCTGAGTCTAATTAATGAGTTATAATTGGCTATTTATAACGCCCCATACCGTGTGTGCAGTAGCACTGTTGTAATACATTAGCTAATTGAGTCATAAAAGATCTGGTTAACTGTTTAGAACGTCGTCCTGGTTTGGTCTAAAATGGCTAACCCGATCGAATTAACAAAATATTTATGTCTTACATTTATATGAGGATGAAAATTCTATTATTTTTACTATGTGAGATATTACATTTTTTGTATCGAAATCTACATAATTGGTAAGCTTAGGGTTTGATCATATTGTACGTATCTGCTTCATGTCTTCATGTCGTTAAAGGGTCGTTTCCCCTTATTAATGATATGTTTTTCATCAAACCCGGACCCTCATTATTTGTCTTGTATAAGTATGATATATCATGTATTAATGCCAACTGAAGTGTATCACTTACAGTACGAGGCACAAAGCTTTATTGATCTTATATATACATATAATATACAAGTGTGTAACAACATTAGATCAAGCTACATTAGAAGATCAAAGACACTATCCAAGTTTGATCAAGAACACATCAACAAATTTTATACAATTATGTTTGATCACGTCCAGCTTCATGTGATACAAGTTTGATGTTTGTACATCATTAATCAAGGTTTTAACACCTTAATTAATCAGCCATGGAACTACATAGAGAGCTCTTGATCTTCATGTTGATCTAAGGGTTGGAAAAATGCCTAACGTCTTCACAAGTACAAGTGTCTAATCACCTTTTTCCATCTAACTTTTCCAACAGATTGCTGGATGCTTTGAGGTCCATTTTATGCCAGTAATATCATCTTAAAGAGATGAAGGAAGGAGGAAGTTTCCAAGGGTTTCAAATGGCTATAATTTTGATCTGATTTTCAAATACAACGGCCACTTTCAATTTGGTATTGTTGTTGTCATTTGCCTATGAAAGAAGCTGATTCAAGACAACAGAAGACTACTGATACAACTGTCAAAGCTAAGGCTTTGTTTAAATTTTCACCGAACTTCAAATTGAGCAAATAATCTTCATCTTTAAGTTCCATTTTGATAAATCAGAAACAAACTGTACAACCGGGTTCTGTCTGTGTTATAGATTTGTTGCAAGGCTATTTGAAACTGGTTTCTATCTTGATTAGTTTATGATTTAGAGCAACATTCGGTGTATCACAAGAAAGTTGTGATCCGTCAAGAGGTATGATGTGGATCTGTTGAATTAGTAAACCAAATCGGGTTGGACCGGATCCGATCGGGTCGGGTCGGGTTAATTACAGTCTATTTAGTTCATGTAATATTATTATAATGAATAATAAAAACATTTTTGTTTATACATATATTTTGATTATTTAATGAATCAATTTATTATTGTATATATGATAACGTCCTTAGTATTAAACTATGATGGGAAAACTATGATGGTAATTATAGTTGATGAGATCTCGATTCACTTTAACTGGTTTGATACTTAAATGTCTTTAGTCGTACGTACTATTAAATGGGACATTAATAGTATGTTTAGACTAGCACGTATTAGACGTCTTCTATCTTATGAAGATAGGGATATATCTCGTCTATCAAAGTGTAGTGACACTTGGACTGTACGTGAACGTGTATTAGAGAATGTGTACGTTAGACTGACCCACTTACTTTATTAAGTGTCACAATATGTGGCGGTTGTGTAATTATCCTAAAACTGGAGTTTTCATGACATCACGGTGTGGATTGTCATACTTTGACGTTATTTAGATTTACCCTATTCACGGGACGATCATGCGGTAGTGCTTGGGTGTGATATTGAAGCATGTATAGGATTCATGTTGCTCGTCCGGAAATCGCGTATCCTAATGGTAGGAGTAAATATCCAAAATAGTATTCTTATAAGGAATGTCTTGCTCCCATGAATCTTTGCAAAGTGGGAGTAATGAGTTACTTCGAGAGAGCGTGATATCCAGATTATAAAATATAGTCGTTAATGTATTGACACCGAGTATGACCGTATAGATATTATAACAACGGTAGGATTCTATTTACACGGTAACTGTTTCACATGAAAGGTAGTAGTCAATGCACTTGACTCTTCCGATGATTGGGGTCATGATGTGTTGCTAGACGCTATTCATGATCGTTTGGTATGAAGGGCATTTTAGTAAATGTGCTTTATGCCTACGGCCAACATATTCGGAAGACTATCGGATCACACACATAAGAACATCTAGCCGGATTAAAATGTGGTTATAGTGATAACCAAATTAGGAAACTTTTTATCTCAACTATAAAGTGTTATAGTAATATTTTAATATCGTGATGCTTATTTATTACGAATATATAATGCAAGATATTAATTATGTTGATCAATTAAATGTACATTTAATATGTATGAGGCGCGTGTTTGTGTGTATATGATACAAATGGATTTTTCAATTTAATTAATGGATATAAGATATTAAATTAATAGAAATAAATCAAGAAAAATATATTTTTCTTATTTTATTAGGAAAATGTTTTCTTTCTCCCTAATCCAAGCATGGAATTTCTCCCAATAGGGTTGGGAACACATGGGGCGCATGTCACCTTATATATACATGTGAGGTGGGAGCACATGGGGTGCATGTCACCTTATATATATGAGGTGTGTGTCAAACTCTTTTGTATCACAATTACAAGAATTCTATTTTACTTAAACATAAGAGAACTTCCCAGAGAGAGTTTTGAGAGAGTGAAAAAGTCGGTCTAGCAACCGAGTTTTTCCTTGTAGCAATGCAAGACGGGATTCCGGCATGTGGATCAACGGTAGAGGCCGAACGCTTGGGCGACTCTGTGCACAACTACACCGTAGACAAAGCAACGACCTTTTAGATCAAATCTGGTATGTTTCTTGTCTACTCCCTTTATGCTTGTTAAACATCTTGATTTCCTAACAAAATCAACTTTATAATCTTTTCGCCATCCATTTACTCCATATTACGAACTTATTTGCATGGTTTACAGTGGGATTTGCGGGCTAAGTGAGTTAATTATATATTCCATAGCTTGTAATTCCATTGTGGCATTTTATATGCTATTTCATATCAAGGATGTTGAGTGTCAAAAGAAATGACCGGACGAAAGAACAAGTGAAGCCGAAAAAGAATATATCGAGTTGTGGTTCAAGAGTGAATTTGAAATGAGTTAGAATTAAACCAAGAACTGAAGAGAAGAGACTTATTGGATTATGGTCTTGAAAAAAGAGGAAATCTATAAGAGTTGGGCCTCAAAGCTGCTTGCCCAACGGTGGTAAGGCTACCATTGTAACCGCATCCCAAGAGCCCAAGTCATGCCCTAAGTCGGCTACAACGTTTCACACATTCTAGATGTCGTATTTTAGTTTAAAAAAGGGCAGAAGAAAGCAAGAAAAAAGAGACGAATTTCGATACCGAGGATTTTTTTTTTTTTTGTTGCTTTTAATTTTCTTTTGCATTTTCCAGTGGATCTTGGATTGTTTGGGGACCTATTATTTATTATTGAGTAAGTGATGTGTTTGTCGTGTCTGTGAGGTAACTCTAGTGTCTATGCTTGGTTGTTAAATCAATTACGCTATGAATTGTTTTTCCGTTAAATAGATGATAGGCTAGTTTGCTGTTAACCAGATCATGTTATAATCAGTTCTAACCCAGTCTAGGATGTAGTTAATTTGCTGTGTGTTCAGTAAGTCTGATATGGATCCCGTATCCACCGTCTTAGTGCTGGTCAAGCCGCCGTTGATACGATTGTTAGGAGCCTGATCTTACCTCATGCCATTTAATTCTGGATGTCTGTGTTAATTAATATGTGTATGAAACCTGATCACTTTTATACACAAATTTGTAAAACAATTCTAAATGAGCCGGAAGCTGAAGGAACGGTTAAGACTTCAATATCGAGATTGCTAGGTTAGGCCAACCCGTGCACGATGGTTTTCTTAGTAAGGTTTCTTTTTATACTTTTATAAGCATTCTCATGAATCCGTAAATGCATGTTGATTAATTAGACCTAGCAGGCCGTTAAGGCACCATAGGAGCTCCGATGTTCGTGCATGAAGAAAAACAACATTTGGGGAGTATAGCCATTGAATGAGTGGAATTAGGGTAATAAACCTGAATCAACAAATCGGCTTACTTAATAGATTGGAGAGACTGGTTAGAGCATGGTTTGATTAGCTTTCTTCTCATATTTCCTTTATTCTATTGATTTTGTGTTTTTAGAGTTTTGTAGGAGTAGTTACCTTTGAGCGTCATATTGGTCATTACCACCCTACGTGTGTGATTAATTCGAATTTATCGGGGATGTCTTTCTTGTGAAATACAATCTCTGTGGCATTCGACCTTTGATTGCTACACTATACTACAATTGGCCTAGTCCTGTTGTTAGTATCAGTGTTTTACACGTGATCAAGGTACAATATTCATATCATTACATACATTGATTTCTTTGGAATTGAGCAAACTAACTTGTTTCATCTATTGCACTTGTGTAATTGTATGAGTGAATTCCTGTATCTTTATACATATTAGGCTATGGCTTGATGAATTGCTCTGAAGTGTATGCTCTCTGATTGTTACACTTGCAATATGAATAAAAAGAATCCCATTAAAGGGAGGTTTACAAATCCATGTCTCACATGATTGACTGCAAGTTAGTTTTTTCATACATTCTTATTGGAATATTATGTTTACATTTTTGTTTTCACTTCTTCTGTACTTCATTGTCGTGATTGTATGGCTTGTATGCTTACATTCTGATACACATCTTTCACCAAGCATCTACAATCTTCCTAATCAAAAGTTCACCAAACTTTAACACGTTTTTTTGCAATCTGATCAACCTGTTTTTACATTGTTTATCTAACCTAATCTGGTTGATCTAAGTCATTCTAAGACTTCTTCTAAGTTGAAAAAGATCTAAAAATTATTCCATTATCATCTAATCCGCATACGAACTACTTGATCTTGTTCCAACTTCATACATTGACTAGAACATTTGCACTACTGACTTGTTGAAGGAAAGTTATTGGATTAAAAATCATTCACACCCCCTTCCTGTTTGGGACTTGTTGATCTTATCAAATGAACACATTCCGACATAATTTGTGAAATTTACTATTAGTTAAATTCACTATTGAAATTCACTGAAAGAATTTCGATATTGAATCGTATGAATAATGATGCAATGATATCAAATGACGTCTTAAAAAGAAGATGGTGTATTTATTTATTAATTTTAAAAATCTAAATCAAAACATATGAGTGTTTAGAAATGAGAGAGTAAAGAGAAAATATTAATAACGTGTGAGGGTAAAAAAAAGTGGTAGAGGCGACTATTTTTTATTATTATAAATTGTCATTTATTAAGTGTCGTATTTCATAATTCTATGACTTTTAAGAAAGTCTTTTTTTTTTTTTTTTGAAAAATAACTTTTAAGAAAGTTTAAATAAATTTTAAATAACTTTTAAAATTATTACATTTGGCATAAGCATGAACATCCAATCCAACTACAACAAAAGACTCTTTCCAACAAACAAAAAAAAAAAAAAACTTACAACAAAAGATTTTGTAACTACCTCCCTAACATATTGCAAAATGATTCGTTCCAAATGATTACATTAGAAACCCCCCACCAAAAAAATGATTCCATTTTAGCTGTTTCTTCTATCTCCTGCATAATGTCGTTAATGTTGACGACTTATTTTCCTGTTACGTTTTCTTTCTTTCGATTTGTAATGCATCCAACATTTAGGGGTTAAAATTCTAATGCCTCATATTCAAATAAAAGGGTATTACCGTCTAACACACCACAATTTTATTTTCGATTTTACCCTTTATTTTTACCTTTTTTTTATTTTTATTTTTATCCTTTAAAAGAATATATCGAGTCGTGGTTCAAGAGTGAATTTAAACTGAGTTAGAATTGAACCAAGAGCTGAAGAGAAGAAACTTAGTGGATTATGATCTTGAAGAAAGAGGAAATCCGGAAGAGTTGGGCCTTGAAGCTGTTGGCCCATTGGTGGTAAGGCTACCATTGTAACCGCATCCCAAGAGCCCAGTTCATGCCCTAAGTCGGCCACACTGTTTCACACATTCTAGAGGTCGTTTTTTAGTTTAAAAAGGAGCAGAAGAAAGCAAGAATAGGGAGACGAATTTCGATACCTAGGATTTTTTTGTTGTGGTTTGGGGACCTACTTGTCTATTATTGAGGAAGTGATGTGTTTGTCGAGGTAACTCTAGTGTCTATGCTTAGTTATTGCTTTTCCGTTAAATCGATGATAGGCTAGTTTGTTGTTAACCTGATCATGTTATAATCAGTTCGAATCCAGACTATGATATAGTTAATTTGTTGTGTGTTCAGAAAGTCATCTATGGATCCCATATCCACCGCCTTAGTGCCGGTCAAGCCACCGTCGATACGGTTGTTAGGAGCATGATCTGACCATTCTGCCATTTAATTCTGGATGTCTGTGTTAATTAATATGTGTTATATGAAACCTGATCACTTTTATACACAAATTCGTAAACCAGATCTAAAGGAGCCAGAAGCTGAAGGAACGGTTAGGACTTCAGTATCGAGATTGCTAGGTTAGGCCAACATGTCCACGATGGTTTTCATAGTAAGGCTTATTTTTATACTTTTGTAGGCATTCTCATGAATCCGTAAATGCATGTTGATTAATTAGATCTAACCCGTACACGGCAGGCCGTTAAGGCACCACAGCAGTTTTGATGATTGTGCACGAAGTAAAACAACATTTGGGGAGTGTAAACATTGAACGAGTGGAATTAGACTAATAAACTTGGATCAACAAATTGGCCTACATAATAGAATGAGGATACTGGTTAGAACATGGTTTGATTAGCTTTCTTCTCATATTTCCTTTATTCGGTTGATTTAATGTTTTTAGAGTTTTGTAGGAGTAGTTACCTTTGAGCGTCAGATTGGTGCATTCTGAAATTTAAATTGCAATTTGGTCGCAGTAATCATGATTTATAATTTTAGTCACTGTTTTTATAAATGACAACTTGGTCGTTTTAAGTAATATTTTTTTACAAAATAGACTACACATCTTAGGAAAATCTTGATTGTCTGAACTTTTCCGACCAATCTTCATTCCACGTCATCCAAAAATTCCCAGTCAGCATTTTGTAAAACATTAAACATATCCATTTTCCACATCAGCTTTATTTTTTACATTAAATATTCATTTTATTAAGTCAACCTTAAAAATTCCACCGTCCAAATCCTTATTACTCCCGAAAATCCCTAATTTTTCCACAAAAGCTAAAATGGCGGCCTTTAACCCTCTTCAACCTGGGGCTTTTCAGCACCACCACGGTTCCACCGCCACTGTGTTCTCCTTGCCATTTTCCCAAATTGAAGGATTTTGGATCACGAAATTCCTGATCAATTTTGAATTGGGGTTAAAATTCTCCTTCATCACATGGCTAATTGATTCGATTTCTTCCTCTTTTTTGTCAACTCGCTAGTGATTACGAATTAGATCAACACTCGGATGCGTCGAGAATCTGGATTCTTCATGCTTTAAAGAAAGGTTCTTTTGAGCAATGGCGGCTTGTATTGCTGCCCATATATAAGGGTTACTACTTTTGTCTTCGATTTAAGTCCATGGTATGGACTTTTCAGATTCTGAGCCATTTGGGATTAAACTTCTTCGTCCTCTGTTTTGTTTTGTTTTTTTTTTTTTTTTTGATTCATTCTTCCTCCATTCTTAACACTTTCTTAAGATAATCACATACAGAAGGAATGGTTTTCACCCATAAGCCGAAGGGGAGGGGTAAGCCTGTGGAGGAATTAGGGATTTTAAGGAGAAACTGGGGTTAGAGATTTGGCTGATTGAATTTGGTCGAAGAAATGGATCTGTCCGAGGGGAGGGGTGGAATAGTTCATGGAAAGTTTGATATTTTGGGATTTGGTGTTTAAGGTTGACTAGGGAAATAATTATTTAATCTAATAAAATAAAGGAAAATAAAGCTGATGTAAAAAATGGATATATTTAATGTTTTACAAAATGCTGACTGGGAAATTTTGGATGACGTGGAATGAAGATTGGTCGGAAAAGTTTCTTGTAATCAAGATTTTCCCAAGATATGCGCTATTTTTGTAAAAAAATACTACTTAAAGGGCCAAAAGTTGTCGTGGGAGAAAACAGTGACTAAAATCAGCAAATCTGTCGATTACAAGCACTAAATTCTTGATTTAGCCGTCGTTACCACCCTACGTGTGTGATTAATTCGAATTTATCGGGGAGTCTTTCTTGTGAATACAATCTTTGTTCAATTCATCGCTTTGATTCTTCTGTTATCTACGATTGGCCAATCATTCTTCTTTATATATTTGTCGTCTTATACGTGATCAAGGTACAATATTCATATCATTACATACAAGGATTTCTTTGGAATTGAGCAGACTAACTTGTTTCATCTATTGCACTTGTGTAATTGTATAAGTGAATTCCGGTATCTTCATACAGATTAGGCTCTGGCTTGGTGAATTGCTTTGAAGTGTATGCTCTCTGATTGTTACACTTGAAATATGAATAAAAAGAATCCCATTAAAGGGTAAATCTATGTCTCACATGATTGACTGCAAGTTATTTTTTTCATACATTCTTATTGGAATATCTTTACATCTTTGTTTTCACTTCTTCTGTACTTCATTGTCGTGATTGTATGGCTAGTATTTTTACTTTCTGATACTCGTCTTTCATCCAAGCATCTGCAATCTTCCTAATCAAAAGTTCACCAAAACTTTAACACGTTTTTTTGCAATCTGATCAACCTGTTTTTACTTTGTTTATCTAACCTAAGGTTGATCTAAGTCATTCTAAGACTTCTTCTAAGTTGAAAAAGATCTAAAAACTATTACATTATCATTTAATCCGCATATGAACTACTCGATCTTGTTTCAACTTCATACATTGACTAGAACATTTGCACTACTGGCTTGTTGAAGGAAAGTTTTTGGATTAAAAATCATTCACACCCCCCCTTCCTGTTTGGGCCTTGTTGATCTTATCAAATGAACGCATTCCGACATAATTTGTGAAATTTACTATTGGTTTTAAATTCCTTATTGAAATTCACTGAAAGAATTTCGATATTGAATCATATGAATAATGATGGAATGATATCAATTAAATGAGGTATTAAAATGAAGATGTTGAAAAAAATAAAAAATAATAAAATGGTGATTTTATTTATTTATCATTTTTGAAAATCTAAATCAAAACATATGAGTGTTTAGAAATGAGAGAGAGAAAAAAAAATAAAAAAGAGAGAAAAAATATTTTTCTACGAGGACAACTCGTTACCAGATAAAAACATTTTGTTTTTCAGAGAAAATTTTTTTTATTCCATTTCAGCTGTTTCTTCTATCTTCTACATAATGTCGACGACTTGATTCTACTGTTACGTTTTCTTTCTTTCGATAACTACCAAGTATTTGTAATGCATCCAACATTTCATATGGGTTAAAATTATAATGCCTCATATTCAAATAAAAGTGTATTACCGTCTTACAAAAAAATTTAATACACTACAATTTATTTTCAATTATACCCTTTAATTTTTCATTAATTGATTCTGTCTCAGTTTTAAGATTGATTAGTTTACTAACCAAATGCTAGTCGACAAGTATCAATCGTGCTTTTTGACTGATTTTATGTCTATAGCCCTTAACAATAATAGCAAGTTATTAGAACTCTCTGCATTTGTAATTCAATCCATACAATTTGAGTTCTTAGAGAAAACAGAAGTACATAGTTGATGTTAAGTCTCTTTTGCATTTGTTGTCTATTCAAGCTGGATTAAACTCAAGTGGAGACTTGATCAACTGTTGTTGAGCCAAATGAACAATCAGAGATTCATTAGCAAGCTTAGTGTCATTGAAGAATTGCAGATCATCTCAGAATAGAGTCAAAGTTGCCGAATAGAAGTTGTCTAAGTAGAGACCTTTGAACTTGGTAAGGAGATTTGATAAGGCATTTTTGTGATCCTCTTGTAGCTAGTTGAAAGTTGCAAAGTAGTAACACTTTGTGTTACATAAGCTAAAGGTAATAAAAGAATTTCACTTAAGGAAGGTTTACAAACCCAAGGTTAAAACTTCGTCTTGTTGGAAGCTGTATACTCTTGTAGTCTTGTTCACTAGTTTCGGTCTTACTTCGCATTGTGGATTGTAGTATACTTGCTTACTTACTTTATCTTGAGCTGATTCGATCCAGAGCATAGCACCAAAGCATTCTAAGTTCATCACAACTTCAATCACATTGCAGTTTGTTAGACTTTAATGTTCTAAGTTGTTATACTTGTGCTATACATGTTCTTAACTTGTAGTAACTGCCCAATTTTTCTGTATATTATCTTGTCTCCAAGTTTAGGAGTTTTATACTTGAGTTTGAATAGCTTTCGAAGCTCAATCTTAACTTACGAGTTAGTCATTGTCACAGTATATACAGTGGCAGTTGGTCAATCTTGTTTGTCTGAGCTTGTATCTAACCCGATTCTTGTTGTGTTTATCTACCCTTGAACTTTATACTTGATCCTAATTTACTTATCTATCAGCATCTAAGTTCACACACAACTCACAAGTGTTCTTCAACATGATTATGTCTGTTAGATGCGTATTTGTGTTGAGCACTTGTATACATGTATGTGTCATAGAATCGCATATATACATCAGTATACTGAGTCTAAGTACTTTAAAAAATCTCTTTTCGTCTTATGAACTTTAAGGTGTAGGCGGCATTGCTCCGTCAGGCTTTCGCCCATTGCGGAAAATTCCCCACTGCTGCCTCGACAAATTCGACTCCGCATTGTTCACAAAATTTTGGATCTTCCTTTTCAATTCCAATTACTCTATAATTTCCACAAGCACAAATTCCGGGGACATGAGATAAGAAATCCAGCGTTTCACTAAGATTTCGAATAGATTCTTATTTGTACAAATGGTACTTCGAACTTGGAACGGCGGAAAGCCGTATTCGATGAAAGTTGTATGTACGGCAAGATCCATCTTACTAACTGGAATCAAAGAATTAGTAGACCTGTTTCGCCCAAGAACTTGATTCGTGATCTTTGTGTGTGTGTGTGTGTGTAATCCCACAATTGTATCATACATACACACTTGACATTTGTAAAGGTTAGATTTCAAGGGAAGATATTTTGAAGTGGTAAAAATTTAAAGCAACATTCATTCAATACCCTCCTGCTTGTGAAAGATCCAACAGAGACCACATTTCCAATGTCATACGCATCCCTTTGGTGCGGGTTCCGGCAAATACTTAGGCTTGCCATATATGACGGGCGGAATAAACAACATATTATTGGTTTTCTAAAAGAACATATCTGGAAAATGCTTTCAGGGTGGGTTGATAAATTTGTAAGGTTGTTGATCTTTTTAAACTCAAGAAATGTGTAATACAAATCAGAAAAAAATCGCTTTCTTCAACTTAACATCATAAACGTGCCGGGAAATTTCATGGTCCGTGTCCTCATTGCATTAAAATTATTGGATGTGTGAGTGTGCAAAAAGCCAACATTTTTATCTTCTTACACACTTTTTTACACATCTAACGGTCTAATGCAATGAAGAGAATGTGCAGTAGAATTCCCAATGTCTGCCCAGCTGAATATCGCGATATAATAAAATCCCTAGACGCGGTTTTCAGAAAATACCCAGGTGCACAAATTGCTGCACTCTTATAGCCTCACCAAGCCAATACCTCCTTTGAAAGATCCAAACAGCTGGGATGATCTCTTGAAGGTAAATATGTCTTGTATTTGAAGCCCAACCATTTCGTTTTTGTCTACCTCGTACTCGGAAGAATGTTTGTTTCCATAAACTAGAACAGTAAGTGACTGTGTTCTAGGTGCACCGATTTTAATGTACTCGTCGAAAAATTTGATCAGATCATCTTGAGTTAGTTGCTTCAGTGCTTCAACCTTTACAAGTATAATAATAAGGAGCATTTAATAATAGCAGGAAAAGAGGATTTTGCAACATATGCTTGAAGAAGTAGGGAAAATGTATTTAGGCAGTTTAAAGGTAACAATCAAGAAATAAACGGAGTCTATGATACAAAGTACAGTTAACGTCATACCTCGCGTTTTCTCCTATCAAATTTGAGGGTCCCATCAGAGATCTCCCGCCAAAAAACTTGAGACTCTTCATGTAAATTCTTGTGTTTCTCAAGCTTCAGATCGATCAGAGCGTTGACGTTACTCTGAACAAACGAAAATCAAAGTTCCATGTTGGTGACTGTCCAAAATGAAAGATTCTCCGAGTGCGAATGCTACATAATTCATTTATGGAAATCTGAAAAATTAAATCCTCAAGTTTTCTCTCACTATGATGGCATGTGGAAAATGCTTAAATCATAACTAGTCCGTGAAATGGTATAATTTTCTTAAAAATTTCTCGGAACTTGGTTGTTTACACAAACTGTATGATGTTAGGCATATCGGGTCATGCAGAATATACTTCTTTTTCTTTTGTAAAACAAAGAAATTTTCATTAAGATAGGAAATATACTATCCGGTCAACTCAAAACACAAGCACACCCAGCTCACCTTGAATTCTTCAGCAGACATATCATGGAGTTTACCCTCAAACATACTGAGAAATGCCTCAACCCGAGATTTGATATGCTTAGGACCCTGTCAGCAATTTTTTCCGTTCGTTTATAAATGATGCACAAAAAGATTGGTTTATCGTTAGATTGGTAACAGTAGAAGTAAAGATGTACCTTTACAGTGGATTGGATGATGAACTGTAGTCCACGAATACCATAATCATCCCTAGAGCGTTATTGAAGACTTGCATTCAGTCAAATCGAGACGGATGAAAAAAATCAAAATCCATGAGAAGATAGGAATTGATCATACCTCTGCATAAGAACAGTAATATAACCAAGCTGCTCAACAGATCTCAGTTGATGGAAAGCAGGCTGTTTTGCTATCAGAGCAAACAGTTGAAGTTTGACATTCAACAAGAACTCGTCCTGATGAACCTGCATAATTAATCAGCTTAGTCATTGAAACTCTGGAATACCTTTGTACTGCACGAACATGTGTCCTTATACAGTCCCTGTGGGATGGACCCACAAGACCACAGCCTATGTCCCGCTAACAATGTGTAAATTTAAGAGCCTGGAAATTAACAACAGTGGAGACGAAGTTTGATTTACATGAATTGTACTTTTTACCTGGATATAATGCAGCAGGGCAGAATTTTCATCACTCTGATTAAGACCCTCCGCACCATAAAAGTAATTTACTCCCTTTTCAAGTTTGACAACTCTATTTGTCACATGCTGAGATGGAAACAAAGGCCGTGATAAAGGTTGAGGACCCTTGTAAAAGACATCTTCTATGCGCTCTACTATTGACTCTGCGTCATTGGGTTCAATGTTCCCTAAAAAAGACATGGCAAGTGGCAGTCATTAATTTTCAATCACAGAAAAAGAAAATGCAGAAAACGCAAAGGTACACAGAAAAGCCACAGCATCTTAGTCCATAGTGAAAACCTGCGACATAGCACTCCAAAAAGGTCCTTGATATAAGGCGAGGATAAAATCTCGAAAGATCGTCAACTTCAAGATGCTGGAGAACTTCAAGTTGCTCAGACAAGGGTTGAGTTTGGTCATGTAAAATTAAAGAGCAGTAGTACATTGCTTGTTGATAAGGCTGTTTAAACTTAAAATTCTCATAGTCCTTCATCACCAGTTCCTATCAGAAGGCAAAATACACAAAAATGTAAATATTATTAGTTTCTGCCCTATCAATAGTCAATTGTTGCATGCAGAAAGACAGCTTTCTAAGGTAACCAGATAACTCCAATATGTCACCGTGCGTTGCTCATATCTGCTGTTATTAACCTTTTGTACGTGAACAAATTGAGGGATCAAATACGAGAGCAGTAACAATATATTACACACCAGAGCAATAAAACCAATTTGTAAAAGGTTGTGGTACGAAGTTCTATCCTAGAGGACAGTTCAGATACAATCCACATAAGTAAATATCCCCATTACCTAATCCATTCCATTTCCCTGCCTGCCATGGAATAACAAGAAAAAGGAGACAATAAAATTTCGTATGCCTTCCCAAAACAACAGCAAAATCAAGCTTCGGGAACCTGATTAACTAAATTTTCTTTCACAAAACTGTATACAACTGTAGCTGCACGTTTGTAAATATGTCTGGAATAATCTGTGGAGTTCAGTTATGAACAGAAACATAGACTGTATACGAATTGCAACAGTTGGATTTGGTGAGGAACAAAATTTCTGATTTACCAAAAAACAAAAAGCAAAAAACAGAACTAAACAAAACAAACAAACAAAAAAAGTGAGCAGCTCAACAGTACATAAGGCAGAAAATCTGTACCTTGATAACAGAAAACCGGTCGGGATTCACTTCAAAACATGCAATTTTCTCGACAACAGTTTCCAGCAGGATCCTTAGTTTGTGATTATATCCCACTACTGTAATCTGCGTAAAAAGAGTAGGAATGGAGAAAACATGAAGATATATGACAAAGAAGCAATAGATACAAAAGCAAAAGATGCACATCTAGTCTTGCAAGTTTTAGGAAGATAAAATGAAGATATATGCCCTCATACACAGTTTTACAAAATTGAAAACATGTAGTTTAGATAAAATGGACTATGCCTGATTGCAAGCCCATTTGTGAACATCCGTCCTCTCAAAGTTAAGAGGGTGGCAAATTGGTGAATAAATAGAGCATAGCATAACCAATAAACATAAAAAAAATTACCGCACCTGAGACAACTAACAAAGAGTTATCATGTAATGTCTCTTGTTACAAGACTTACAGCACAACAAGCAAATGTGGCGCAAATACAAACTAAGCTACATACTACTTGTTGTCTTGTTTGTCTGTCTCTATGTATGTATGTAAGTATGCATGCATGTGTGAATGATGGATTCCAAGCTTGGATGCACAAAAATCTACATCCACACTTGAGGTGTGTGGAAAATATGATTATACATCAGAATATTTGTATTAAATCATTTGTATATATATCTTGTATACTTATGTGTTAGGTATAGTTTAAGTTGCTTTTAGCCGTTGATGACTTATTCAGTGAGTTGTGCTTAATTATGGTGGCCGCTTGCATCCGAATTCTAGCCGTTATGGATGTCCCCATAATGCCGGATGTACTTATTCAAACTGAGTTTCATCTCAGTTTTAGCCAAGCAAAAAGATGACCTCCTCCTTCTTTCTATCCTACAACACGACCGACAATTATCCAAGGAAGAAGCCACAACCTTAAATGATCAATAAGTACAGGGAAAAAAATCTTTTGCAAAAAGACGATCTGCTTCAGCTAACCCAACTCCAAACAAAAAAGAATATACTGATAGCAAAATACTAAGCACCTGAAAACCATTATCCGTATTGCTAATTCTGTAGTAAAGACCAGCAACCTGCGCATCATAAGCTGAAAGGAGAAAAAGTATCAGTGAATGTTTACTACTAGTGCAATTGAAAATACAACAAAAATATGGGGATCCATATGGCAAGTCTTATGTAACAAACACACAAGGCTAATTGTACAACAACCTACTTCTAGAAATAAAAATCCAGGGCCTTCAAAGCCAATATATAAAAGAAGCATCTTCAAAATAATCGATTCCAGATTTACCATATTCATTTAGGTAATCCATCAACAAACGCGTAAAAATGTCGGTAAGAACCACTGATTCAGGGAGTTGCCAGAGCAAGGACAGCCAAAATCTATCTTAACATATGCCTTTGGAGTCAAAAAGTTGGCATTAGGCTTGTACCACAATCGTGAATATGAAGATTTCCTCAACATCAGCGGGAACTCGGTCTGCACCAAAGTAAAAAAGAACATATGAGAAAAGAAAATCAACCAAGTTCTTCTATCATGAAGCACAATCCTTACCTTCTCTAGGTTATCCTTCAAAGATAGATCGGTCGCTACGAAAACATTTGGATTAGGAAGATGCAAATTATCACTAGGAGCTCTCTCGGACCATTGCTGCAATAGCATTGCAATATTTATAATATTCAAGTAAATCCAGTCATGTGCACGCGAAACAGGATATGCATATCATAATAACTACCAAACTGACCTGAATCATGGAGCTGGAAATATTTTCAACAGAAAACGCAGTTCCATACCAAGGCTCGGACAGGTCAGTATTCCCCTCAAACTTAGTTGAATCCCAAAAGATTCTGTGGAGAGTAAGATTCAGCAGTGAAGAAAAATAAACTATAAAATACCATCAGATGCAGACAAGTCCACTGCAGAGTGGAAGTATCACAAAATTAAACAAACAAGATAAATAAGCATATGCTACAGACAGTAAGAGGCACGTAACATCAAAACTGTCAGTCACGTAAGATTAACAACTTTGATTCGCAGGCAAAGGAAAATTCATTTTTCACAGGCAAATGTCAGCACATACAACCAAATTCCTTAAGACAGCCAAAACATAATTCGTGTTCTTCCAAAAACGCATTTCTTAAAGGAGAAGGGTATGCAAAATAAAATTGTCATACAAAAGCACATCAGGATTTTTCTTTCATTAAATTAATCCATTGACAAGAAAAATAAGTCGCTTCAAAGAATATATCCCAAAACAGCACATATAAAACATCGAGACAACCTTTATTTCAGTAGGAGTCCCTGCATTGGGTCCCTTTTTTCCATTGTTCCTTATTTGACCAAGTATAATTATGGTTTGTTTCCACATTTTTTGTTTGTAACCCAAAACCTATATACAATCAAGTTGCAAAAATATAAAATCCCGAAATCAAAACACAATTGAACTGCAATCGTCCAAGTGATCCTGCTCTTCATCACTCTTCTCCACTAAGACACAATTTGATGATGTTGAAGACCGTAGATTCGATCACAAAAACTGGAAACTTTATGTTAAGATGGTCTCTTCTTCCTCTACATCCAAACCATATAGATTATGACTAAGAAACCAAGTCTCAACACATGGAATTGGAAGTTGTTGAACCTGGAGTTACACATCCAGCCTTCTCCCAGTAGACCCGTCTCGTGGTTCTTCAACAGCTCAATCCAAATCCTCTTGGCGAAAGGGCAAGCAAGGAAAAGGTGACTATGAGATTACATGTCATTTAAACAAAGGACACATGAATTGGTTTGGACCACTATCCGCTCAACCTGTCTATCTAAAGTACATAATATCTGCTTACCAGCCAGACAGACACACTTTCCAGTGAGAAATCTTTAGACTGAGTAATGGACCGCCTCCTCAATAAAAGAGAGTCAGGAGTGTTCACAATAAATTCCCTCGCCTCCTCTCTATTACCATCAAGTCACAACCAACCCCCCTCTGCAAAAAATTGAGCCACACCCGCTAATGGATCTGCTCCTAGTGAGGAGTTCAAGATGTTTGGAGAAGCTACCCCCAATCTTTATTGTCTAGAACGCAGTGCCTTGATTAGGTGATTTGGATCTTATCCTCTTCTAAAATATTCTAAAACTAAGTGCTATTCAACTCCAACAACAAGAGCAGAGGGAGGAAATAGCTGGGGCCAGAGTGATTTGGCATAGAAGCATATCCCGATATATGGTTTTATTTCTTTGCTGGCTGGTATAATGGAAACATTGCTGAGTTGGTAGCTGGTTCAGAATAATGCTTGTCCTATTGTCTAGACACGGAGGAATCCCATATAAAGCTGTTTTTCTCTGGCACGTTTTCTAGGTGGGTTTTGGATATGTCTGCAAAAATCAGATTTCAGGGATCCAGATGGGAAGAGGCGCTGTACTGGTAGGTGTCTTTCATATTTCCTAACAAATTTCAGTTTGATGTACTTTTGCTAGAGTTTTCAGTGGTGATATCTGTGCTATGGAGGGAAAGGAACTGGAGGGTTTTCTTGCAGCAGCCTATTTTTATCATTGAAGCTGAAGAATTAAAAATTATATGTCTAGCTTTGTCTAAAGCTGAAAAAAGTAGTTTAAATAAAGGTCGGAAGTTGCTTTACGGAAGTTGCTTTACAGCTATGTGAAGTTTTTTGTATTTTTTTGACAGACGACCGATGTGTAGAGACGATTACCCTGAGGTTTTTGAACTGTTGTATATTTGTATGTGTATATTAATGAATGATCCGATTAACAACAAAAAAAAAAAAAACGATAGAAAGAAAGAAAGATATGAAGCACATCAGATATGATGCATGAAGCAGCACAATGGCTTACCTAACATTATCTGTACGAAGCTCATGTAAGATTGAGTGAATGACTTCTCGACTAAAATTACACGGCAAAGACGATCCGACAAGCCAATCTTTTGGTGGATATAACTGAAATTGCAGACATGATATCAAGTATCAGCTTCCACAGCGAGTATGCATTTGAAAACACCAAAAACACAATAACAAGAAACATATACACAGCATGAGCATACAGGGGGGCCTGAATAGGAATGTAATGACTAATGAAGATTCCAACCCATAAACCCCCCCCCACCCCCACCCCCCCTAAAAAGTGACGAGTAATGAAAAGAGAATTTTGCAACTAATCTGCACAGGCCAGTCCATATAAAGGAAGTGCATTTTCACCATCAGTATAAATAAGTCTACCATATCTCTACATATCAACGTCTTTCTCTGTCTACACAAAAAATGTGAATGTGAACCTAGTAATCATATGACACACAGTGGTCCATAAAACACGTGGTACAGGGCGACATTTTGTCCTTTTTACTGCTATTTTAGATAGGCATGCCTGTCTTGGGATGTACATTCTTAGAAATCTTGAATCAACCTTAACTAGTTTACGGAGAGGAAAGAACAGTAAAAACTAAATAAAAAAACCAAGCACAATGGATACTTCATTTACCTTCATATTTGAGGCAACGTCAACAACGTAATCAATGGGAGGAGTTTTGTCTTGGTAATGGAAAGCAGTCTCACAAATAGCTGAAAGCTTCACAGAACAATTCAGGGGGTTAAAATTAATAAGACGCTTGTTTAACCAGCAACTGATATGTTCAAGTGATAACGCGCGTTTTGTTCAGAAAATTGGTTACTGGATGCACTTAAAGTCACCTATTCAAGATTTCTATACCTACAGATGAACATGCAGAAATTTGCACAACCTACTACTCGTACAAATAACAATGCATAAACTTACTTCCAAACACGCAACCACACCTCAATCAAACAAATAGAATGCCCAAGCCTTAGATTCAGAATAAACTAATGCAAAATGGAGGATATTATGTATAATATACATCCCCGTGTACCATTTTTTATGGATGATACACAGAACACGCATCTGCTTTACATCATGATAGCTAATTGATGAAGAATTTGGTGAACAATGGTTGTGTGGGATGAGCATAAAGTCTTTAATTGGCACACTCCTGCAAGAGAATGTGGTCGTAACAAATTCTTTCAGGACTGGTCCTCATCACCTATGAGGCTAGATAATTTGTAAGTTCCTCAAATCAAAAGAAACATAACATGTCTGATCATCGTACTACCTACTCGATGTAAGGGAATTCCTTACTAGGGGACACAAAAGTGAAAATCATCCCTACCTAAGAAAAGTAAACTATGCACCACCTTTTTCATCTATGAAAACAATAGAGCATGAAAATGTTAAAAAAAATTAACAAACACATATCACACTTGAAAAATGACATTCTTTTGTCAATTTGAAACATCCTGTAAGCCGAAGATGACTCACAGTTTAAGGTTCAATCACTGCAGTATTGTGTGTGCACGCGCATATATTATGCAGTGTCTTCATAACACAGTAAACATGCTACTCCGTATACCATGCAAGTAGGACCCTTTAAGGCCAAGAAACTTGTTATGTATGCCAGTTAAATGGAACAGGTGATGCTCAACTATTCTTTACTGATGGAACAAAAATATGCAAAACAAAAACAATTAATATATTATTGCTTTAACCATTAGACGAATTCCAAGAAGCAAACGGAAGAATACCTCATCAAATATCCATTTGCAGGGACCAGATTGCTGCAAAAGCTGTATATATCTAAAGACAAGCGCCACAATATCCTCGAAATGATCTGCGATTCTTTAAATAATCAAAAACATGATAAGGAATATAAAAAATCCATAATTGTTAGCCTAAAAACAATGTTAAATTACTAAGATCATTTACAGAGGAGATGAGAGATTAAAGCCGTTAGGCAGCTCTTTTTGCACTTAAGCAACGGGGCACCTCTGACATTGTAGTTATGAATTACCATCCCTCCAAAAGCTTAAGCCAATGGGAGATGAGAACTTCAGACATTTAAACGCTTCAACAGGCCCCCTCACATGTGGTCATAAAAGACCTAAGCCAATATAAAACACACAGAGGCAAATATATAGGCTAAACACTTGCTAAACACAAATAAGGCGGTAATAATAGCAGAGAAGTTTGATCCCATGACATCTGCTCTGATACCATATTGAATCAGCATCTCTATCGAATACTTAGGATACGGAGGTGAGTTTATTAGACATTTAAAACATTTCAACAGTAGTCAAAGCTAAAGTTATTAAGACATGTGGCCAAAACAACACTTTACTGGGTTCCTTTTCCTTGCCTTTCACTCTTTCAAGTGAAAATAAAAAAAATAAATGAAAAGATATAGCTTGCTTGATTACTCAGTTTCATAACCAGGAGGCCAGCGTTAAAACTACCAAAATTAGGCTCCCAACAAAAGGGTGCAGCATGAGGTGGTTTAAATACCAAGCGTTTTGAAGAAACAGGTAAAGGAAGAATCTTGAATTAATAACAGCTTAGGGCTTCCAAAGCTTCACTCATGAACAAGTAGTGAAGTAAATTAAGAGAAACATCAACTAATAATTCCCCTCTCCATCCCTGGGATCTCCATTAAGGCTAATATACTGACCATGACCAGCATCTGTCAATTCAATGTTGACTTTGAAGAATGAAAACTCATGGTTGTAATCTGATGCACCAGCTGATAAACTTGTTGCCCAACCTACAAAGATAACAAGTAGCTTAATAAAATTTCCAATATTTTCAAAATCACGAACAAGAAGCGAACTTTGGGAAAAAGAAACGACCAAAATAGATGGAAGAATAATTTGATGAAGTTGAATTACCATCTCTCCCAAAAGCTTAATGCATTGGAAGATGATAACTGTAAAATAAAATCATTCTAACTACTACAAAAAAACAAAACAAAATCAAACAAAAACATTCTCACCATTGAAAAGCAAATGGAAAATAAAGAAGGCGAGTATTCTTATCAAAACTCCTCTGTGATGTATCAACCAGAAAAAAGGTCCATTGCAGGCCTCTATTTCCAAAAAAACTATTAGCAGTTTCTCCAACACATAAATGTCTGTTACCATGTTATTGATGTGTCAGTTCTCTTCTTGAACAAGTAGATTATATAGATGGACAACAAAACTACTAAGCAAATAGGCCAATATATTATGTTTTCTTGAAAAAATAATAAAGCTCTTATGTCCCAAATATTTTGTCCACAACTTGCATTAATTACTTCATTCCTTAATCATCTTTAACAATTGAGCCTCTTAAAAACGAAAACAGTGTAACACCAAATGCAGCAACCACACTGATAAACAGAATAGATTATCACATGTCCTTTTTTTGTAACCCAGAAAATATTATTAATCACCAAACCAAATCAAGGTTTACAAGCACCAAAAGTGTGTCTATTCAATATATAAACTATCAAAACGACAAAACTAACTCTTAGAGAAAATCCGCAAATAAAAACAGCAACTAAGGGTAATATGACAAGTCCTGCACTTTATTACTTCCCAAAAATCTTAGTCCAACTTCATACTCCGAACATATTAAACAATCACCGCTTTAATTAATGCATTAAACTACCACCGCATTCCATTTCTGCCCTCATATCTATGACATGCCCTTCTTTTCTTTTCTTTTCTTTTTCCTTTTTAAAGTTCATTTCTTTTAAATCATATAGCAAAAAAGGAAAAATAAATAAATTTTATATATATATATACAGATACTCCCTCCGTCCCAATTTGTTTGGGACATTTTGGAACTCACAATATTTAAGGAGACATCAACTAATGAGTTGTCTGGTCATTTAAAACTTGACTAATTTACTTTTTTACCCTTTTATATGTAGCATTATTTTCACAATATTTCAGTAGACATCAATTAATGAGTTGGGGCAATTTAGGCAATTAAAGCAAAAACATTAAGTCTATTTAGAGTAATGGGACTTATTTTGGGACAGCCAAAAAAGGATTAAGTCCCAAACAAATTGGGACGGGGAGTATATGTTACAAAATGCTCCTCTGAAACCCTCCAAAAACAAACAAGCAAAACTAACCATTCACAATTTGCAAAACATGTTCTGATCTAAAGTAGAGCTTGAAGAAATTTCCGATTAATTCTATGTTCTTGAAAAGCTAAAATAAATCTTGGTGTTAGACATGATCCCATAACTCGTTATAACGGAGGTTTCCTGTTATTCAAATAAAGTAATTTGAAAAACTGTGCAACAGCATATGGGCGTACTATTATGCGTAGAGGTGTATTTATTATGCTTCGACAGCAGTTTGGAAAATACATAAAAGATAGAAATTCAGGATGCTTTTATGTGTATTTGTGTACTATATTTACTTACTACTAGGTCGCATTCTAATTGTTCTTTACCCTTAGTGTGTAATCAGCCTCATGTTTATGTTAGTTCTAAAGAAGATACTTAGCTCTTAATGCTGGCCTGCAATTATTAAACTAGCCATTCAGGTCTAGTTGAAGGCCTATATATTGTACAGATTTCCTATCTGAAGAATTGGAAGAAAATATTCTAGTCTGAACCATGATTTTCTACCCAAATTAAGAATATGGGAATGAAAGTAATGAGACCATATGGTTTGTAATCCGATAGCCGTATTTAGAGCATTAAACATTCTTCGCTTATTATGTGCAAAGTCTATTAGAGTACACCATACACACATGCATATACATAAACACATATTTACGCATCTATACATACATACACATGTGTGTGCATGTACGTACATGTATATATATAACCTTGACACAGCAGTAAAAGTTGTTGTAACGTGATCAGAGGTGACAAATTCGATCTGTTAAAACAACAACTTGACAGATTTATAAGCTAAGAGCGTAGATTGGATGCTTCCTTGCACTGAGCTGCTCTTTTCATAGTTACACAATGCACACACTTAAAAAACACGCAGAATGTGGTATCCAATTCCAAGGTAAGTTTTAGTCAAATATCTAATGCACCAGAATTTCACAGAAAGTTAAGGAAACTAGTCGAAGGCAGATGACTGAACATCAAATTTGCATATGCAAATTATTGAGAACATCAAACTTCAACCAAAAAGCCGTCCCCAACTTTGCATGTAAAATTGTAAGGAGAACAGAAATAGTAAGGTTAAGAAGCAGAAAGAGTTATTTCAAACCAAAAATATGGAACAGAAAGAGTTAGAAAATACTCTAGCTCTAGTTGAGAACCCACCAAATTTTTTCAATGTATAATAAACAGACCCTTCTCCTTCATGTCCAATCAAGTGACCCAGGTACCTGCATGGCCCTTCCCTATAGTGACGAATTCCTGGGGTTACTGGCCATATGATTCTCAATGTGTGACCTTTTTTTATTGGAACAGCTTTGACAAGAATCTGAAAAGAAAAAAAATATACATGAGCAATCGGACATAACCAGCCAGCATTGTGATTCTATGAATGAAATCTTTAATCAGCATTTAGCAAAAAAAGTATATATATATATATACACACACACACATTGGCTCTTCCGATTTTCTTTCAGCTGGTAAATTAATTGCTTTCTTCAGGAAATACACCCCAAATTCAAATTTTAAAGGTAGACTCTACGCGCACACCAGAATATATGTTTCCGAATCTATATTACACATACACACACATATATATGCATATTGTAATCATATCTGTGTTAATGTATCATATACTTTGTTGACATCTGGCAAACAAACTCCAGCACCTCCAGGAAACCTAAGTTGGTACGAATTCTGCATGCAGTGAAATGAAATTCTAGCCTTCCATGCATACTAACATCATGACCCTAGCAGTGTTCTAAAAAACGGGGTAGGCGGCCACCAACCGTCCCGTTTACACCTTAGGCGGACTAGTCTAGTCGGGTTGGGTCCTGGGCGGGTCCTAGGAGGGTATAGGCGGGTCTAGGCGGTTTAGGGCTTAGTATATATTCTTTTTTTAAGATCTAAATTTTTAGACCAAAAAAAGCTAAGCAACAGCCGCATATTAGCCCCCCCCCCCCCCTAGCCCGAATTTTCTTCCAGTTCCAATGCCACACCACAGCACAACTACACAAAAGGTATCATTCCACAAACACAACTACACAAAAGGCTACAGAATGAGTTTCATTATACAAAATGGTTTGCCCCAGAGGCAGATACTTGTTCAAAAGATGGAGTTCTTGACAATGAGGGTATTATTTTAACTTATGTATTTTTGTACTTTTGATTTAATGCTTATGCTTTATGACTTATGTCAGACAACCGTCTTGGTAGTAGTATTATTTAATTAAAATAAAAAAACAAAAACTTAGGCGCTAGGCGCCCGCCGACCGACCTACTAGCGTCCAGCATCTTTTAGAACATTGGACCCTACACTTGTGCGTTTAAATCATCCAAATACCTGAAGATGTTCCGATTTACAAGGTTGACCAGCAAAACAGGGAGACACTCGATCAATATTTCGGATTTCCTGAAACTTCTCCTGCACCAGGCTCTCGGCTTCATCAAGGCTACCTGAAAATCTCCACGCCAATAAATATCAAAAGAATGGACAGTGTCACGTTGTAGAAAACAGTGTCAGGAAAAAAATCATCACCCTTGACATAAACAACCAAGTGCATGATGTTGGCTGAGTAATTCTTTTCATAAAACTTAAGTAGCTCTTGCCTTGTATCCACCCCCTTAGCTTTTGGCCGAGTGTCCAGTGTTTCCCAGCTCCCTATACAGACGCCAAGCATCTCAAAAATTAGCAACAGTGAATACTTTAGCAAGGCAAAAATAAGACAAGTACTATCATGAGAACTCCAATAGGTCTACTATTCAAATAACACAGGAAATGTCTCCGCGTGCATCATTATGGTAAAAGTTTTGGATAAAAAAGTGACACCAAATCTATTTCAACAATATTAACTAATGAAACCAGAGATGGCTATGTTCTACTTGTACTAGAAGCTGTGTACAAGCCAGTCTCCCAGCACTTGGAAGCACTGTTTGGAGCTTAAAAGGTCAGAATTCTATTGAATCCCCACGTGAACAAGAAAAGGAGCTTAATAAGGACGTTAATGCTGAGAAGGAGGTTTAGGAAGCTTAGCTGATTGTATCCTGTTTAGTTTTATAGCAATATTGCAGACTTAATTGGTGAGAAGTTCACAGAAGCTGAGAAATATTCCTTCACAGAAATTTCCTGTACTTGGATCTGAATAGTCCGCACAAATATCCAAATGTGCAAGATTGCATCCTAAACATCATTGAGCTATAGGCCACTCATTTGATGCATTTTGTTCATAAGTGCAAGTACATTAAAATTTGTGCACTTTTAGCGTTTTCAGCTTGATTTTGGCCAGAATTACTCCTACACCCTCTGTTAAAAAAAGCAATTGAATTTTAAACACAGATAAATGGCTTCCCTTAGGCTGGGTTTCAAATGTTTGCGCGCATGGCCTATCATGGGAAACTTGCCAGAACAAGGTGTATTTAAAAGGAAACATGTGGTGCATGGGATTTTTCCCAGTCCAGCAGTTGTTGCAGTATGGCCATTTAAGGGGCACAACAGCATGGGGCAACAATTTCAGGAGCAGACCAATGATTGTAAGCAAGATGTTGTAGCAGAGAAGAAATCCTTATCCTATTCTCATTCTGGACGTCTTAAAGGTAAGCCAGTTGTGTTGAAGCTGATGTGGTGTACACAAAAGCAAAAATTGAATCAAGCTGTTGAGGCTCAAGTTCTTGGGAGTAATCCTACATATGTGCTGATGAAGAAGTTTGTGGAAAATAAATGGGGCAGCAATCGCTTGATTGAAGTTAAAAGGTAGATATTGGACTAATTGCCTTGAGATTTCTAACAGAGCTTGATAAGTCAAAGGTTCTGAAACAATCCCATTAGTCACTATTTGAAGTAACATGATCTACTTGAGAGCATGGGAACTGGACAAAGAGGATTTTTCAAGTGTGACGGTTTCGGTTCGTTTTCCAGCACTTGGGTTGCAATATCATTCCAATGAAGCTGCTCTTAGTGAATTGTCAAGCTTCACTGAAAATACGTAGTATGCTGATCAACGGACAATTGACCAAGAAATAATCTCCTATGCAAGAGTTCATGAAGTAAAGGCCAAAACCAACTTCCAAAGTTTGAGCCGATGATAATGAATATGGCATAATTGTGCAGCAATCAGTAAATTATGAAGTGATACCTCCTCAACGCTGTAAAGTGTTTGGAAATCAAACATGCTTTAACATAAGTTGAAAAGCTTATTAAAAAAGATTGGGTAAGAAAGACTGCAGGAAGACTAAAATAACTGAAGCTGAAGAGTATGAGGATGCTAAACTGCTGTTTGAGGAAAAAGAGTTGAGAAGGGCCAAGGAGGAAAGCAAAAGTGAGCCACTATCACAAGCAGACAAAAATGATGATATTTCACCAATAATAGGTGGGAAAATTCAGGTTGGTCAGGAGTTTTCAGCAGTTTTCTCAAATCTACTTATAACAAATCATGAATTGAATCTACAGAACGGTTCTTGAGTGAATAAGGCTAAAAATTGACGTCAGTAATGTGAGTGAGGGTGCTTCTACCAGAAATTCATAAGGATTTACACCAATTGACGTAATATGAATTGTTTGGAATCAGCCATTTCATACCAGTGCTAAATTTATGATATGGATGATCTGTTGCGCTCAGATGTTTCTCAAGCTGCAAAAAAAAATGAATTGCAGTGAGGAGCATTTAACAAACCCCAATCAACAAGAAAAGAAAAACCTCTGGAAGACATAAATAAAATCCAAAATAATAAGAAATGCAAAACTTCCTGAAGGCTTAGATTAAACAAAAAGAAAAATCAATTTATATTTTGCCTTATACAAGTTTCTTTTCACTTGTGCAGCAGAGAAAAGGTGTTTCGCACATAAGCAAGATAGGATTTTAGTTTCTCAATGTTATTATGATGAATTTCCAACAAGATGCATCAATTCAAAGCCAACAAACTTGTCAAATCCCTGAATCTCACAAGACCCAGAATGCATTTCACTTGTTTGCCAGAGTATGCATGCCAATTCAAGTGAGAAACTAAAGGTGCAAAACTAGGCAACAAAGAGTAAAGTAGAATATTAAGGTACTTTCACAGCTTCTTGTTTAATGATTATTTTCTTCTTGTTCTGTTGTGCTTTCACTAGATTTATGCATACAACCCGTTTGAAATCAACAAGGTCATGGTCTATTAATCCATAACCAAATCGAATCAAAACATCCAGTGAGCACACAACATGCATAAATTAGGATAAAAAAAAACTTGCATACCGAATCCTCCGAGTCTCTGACTATCTTTATACAACATACCATTTGCAAATGTAACCCCCTTGTTCAAGTGAAATATTTGAGATGTGCATATTGAAGAGACAAAAGCAATGTGCTAAAAAGCTCTTCTCATTATTGTGAATATCAATGAGCAGGAGAATAAATAGAAAGATACAAAGAATAGCCGTTTGGTCTAGGGAACTGCACAAACACAAGCTTTACTTTAGGCGGCAACTACTAATCCAGCTACCAAGAAGAAAGAAAGACACCCTAATAGACACCCAACAATTTACAAGGCATATAAGAATATACTACAGAATTAAATATACTTATTAATATTTAATTAATACTGCAATATACTGCTAATCATATTGACTGAAAAGAATCAAGGGTAAACATAGGGGAGAAAAATCACCATGTTCTTCAACAAATATACCAGTTAATGACAGACATTCCTACCCGCTCCAGATGATTGTAAGAGCTTAGTAGGATATCCATCATTGACTGATCCCCAACATCAGTAATCAGCACACAGGATATTGAATCACACATCATTTAAGCAATACAATTATCTAATATTATCTGCTACACATAAAAATCTTTTTCACCAACCAAGGATAAAAATTACCTCGTCAATTTTAACCAACACAGTCACAAATATATTTGCACTTCGTTCAGAAAGTTCTATCACCATCTTCAATATTGGTGCTTCAATACTACACGGTTACTCTACTTAATAAGCAACAAGATTCTCCTCCTAATGTGTGAATCAGCTGTAGAAAATTAAATGAGTTGACCATATACTAACTCTTAAAGCATCACTTTCACATATACTAAATATCACCGCAAATGAGGCTTGCCCTAGCGATTAAGCTGAGTGAGGCCTCAGGACCAAGAGGTCATGGGCTAAAGTCCCTCTTGGGGCATGTGTGTGTGAATTATATATACCTGCTTTCCGTGGCTGTTAAAAAAAAAATTAAAAAAAACATATACTTTTACACAGTCTTCATGAAAATGAGGCTTGAGCATCAGTATGACAGTATCACAGGCTTACACAGAAGGAGCACTAAACAAGAAAGACGCACACACTCCATGATGATGTATAATTCTCTTACGACTTAACTTGTCTTACAAAAAACACCTTTGAGGTTCAAGGGATGTATGTCTGCTGTGACCTGATGATCTTTAAATCAAAATTCTCATTTACAGGAAATGATAAATAAAAAATTGAATATTAAATAAACGAATACATAACTACAAAGTACTGAGGATAATACTCAGATCCCAGACTAAGAATATCCAAACCTATCTTTGGGAAATCTGTTCACTTCCCCTCTTTTATGGCAGCCAGCAAAATGTCCTTATTGGTGAATAGATAAAGGCTTCTAAATGAGATCTATCTATACAGATTAGAGGGACAGAAAACCAATCAGTGATACTGGTTAAAAACATGATATTATTTAGGACCCACTAGGTAGGATCAAGTGTATGAGACAAAATAGTTTCTAAGTAGCTTCTTTTCCTAAAAGGGCAGGCCTCTTCATACAACTGCAACTCTATCTTTGATATAATTTCAGGTGCCAAAATTACTTAAAATCAGATTCTGCAACAATCAACATTATCCAACACTCTAGTCACCAAAATTCACATACAGAGGTATAGCACGTCCATAAAATGCGAAACATAAATTAAATTGGTTGCTTGAAAATGATATCATTAATAAAGAAAGTCGGCAGAATATTTAAAAGTAGCGAAAACAGGAAAAACTTGGTTGCAATTATGGTTCCAATGAAAAATCTATTAGAACACATAACGACTTATATCAAATTTAGCATATAGCTTTTACTAAATGCAACTAGCAGTATTGGTTACCTGGTTCATTCTCCAACCATCAGAAAGTAAATTTTTTTGGTGCTCTGTCAGAGAGAGAGAGAGAGGGAGAGATGTGAGTGATCATGCAGATGACTGCAAATGCAATCGCAGTCCACAAGCTAAAACCTAAAGCACAAACCTGAATCCACAGCTTTTATTTCCCTCGTGGTAGCATCAGGAGACATCAACGGTTTGATGAAAAACTGTGCAAACCTGAAATTAAAAACGCAAGCAGGGAAGATAATGGATAGAAAACGGGGAAAAAAAAAACCAAAAAAAAACAAAAAATAGTGAAAAATAAAATGAGTTAAAATATATCTCACCTATCCAAAGCTTCTTCAAAACAGTCAGCATTTACATCAAAGAAGTAGTTGGTTTGCTCATGCATGGTATAAGCATTTGTACTCCCACCATGCTAACAAAAAGAGATGAAAATATTTGTTATTGTTGAATTAACATCTCAAATATTTAAGACGTTGGGGAAGGTGAGTAATTGACATATTTAAACACGACACACTTCAACACCCCCCTCAAGTGTGGGCCTCATACAAATAGTCTGGGCCAACATGGCATGTAAAAGCAAATAAAAAGCATGCAAAGCCAATAAAGAGGCCCAAGACTAGGGCAACATAAATTAGGGTGAAAGTCAAGACATGGAGATTCAAACTCATGACCCTGCTCACATGACCTTGCTCTGATACCATTTTGAATTACCATCTCTTTATGAAATGAGTGATATACATATGCATCATGTTATTTCCATGATACAAGTGAGAACCGTATAAAATACTGAAGGAAGCTAGAAGTGTGTCTCTTACGACACACTACAAAAATGGGACATCATAAGCAATATTATGTGCTGCTAGTATAAGAGCCTACATGAAACTCATGATCACCTCTTCTTTGTATGCTCTTATACTAGAAGGGTGTGGAACTAGATCCAAGCCTACTTGCTCTGTTCTAGAAAAGTTCGGATTTGGGTGCAGATTTTGAACGGGTTTCTAGTGAAAGAAACTGCAGGAATCATTTGCAGCAGGAAAGAGGGCAGGTCAGAGTGATTCATGAGATCATAACAGCTCCTAGTCATATGCTAGAACCTAAAGAAGGGTTAAGAAGACTAGGACTAACTGATACAAAAAAAACCATCCTAATAATGAGTGCCCTGGTAGATGACGTTTCTTGGAGCTACAACTTGATTAATCGAAATCCCGCTCCACAGTCTCATTCCTACATATTTCAATGATTTTGGGGCTTTGAGCTTCCTCTTGGTATATTAGCTATTGACAGCCCTAGTTTAGTTGCCTATTGTGACTGCACATGTTTCTGAGGTAGTGCGGCTTCTGATGGCTTACTCGTTAGTTAAGATGAAATATACACACACACATCACTACAGGTGGCAACATTACAACACCCATGAAAATAATTTAAGCAGAACGACAGGACGGCAGGACCAAGTGGAATGCTGTTTCAAAAGGTTTCGGACTAACAGACACTCCCTCCGTCCCAAAACAGGGATCATTATAGCCGAGTGTTTTTGTCCCAAAATAAGTGTCAGTATAGGATTTCAAGATTCATTCCCCTATATTCTACCAAAACTGCCCTTATTTACTACTTTAAGATTACGAGGAAAGAGGGTAGTTAAAAGAAAAGATTGGCAAGAGGAAAGAAAAAAGAGGGTTGTTAACAGGAAAGAGAAATACACTCCTATAACTTTAATTGAGGGCAGATAAATCTTTTTATAAGTTTTCTTAATCTGTGCAAATTGCCAAAATGATACCTATTTTGGGACGGAGGGAGTAGCTGTTTACCTCCATGTCCTTGTCCACGCAAGGAAGATTTTCAAAGGAGTGTGGATTATCAAGAGACTCAAATCCCGTCATAAATATACACACTGCGAACTGAAACAAATTTTGTCCCAGCTCATCCAGAGAATAACGCCCATTAGTCCAGAAAACTATATCCATAAAGGATTACTTTCCACTCAACCACTTTTCTTGATAGAGATAGGAATTCAAATGAGTTATATGTCATCAGCTGTGCCATAAAGCACAACGCCAAGATGTCCTCATGGATAAAATCATTTACCATTAGTTCAGACTTGATGAATAATTCAGTGCAAAAGCCATAAAGCTCCATACATTCATTTCAGCGTGTCACTGCATCAACAGTGAAGAACAGAAAGAAACGAGCCACAAACAGGCGCAAAAATCTGTTAACTTTGGAGCAGTAAGAGACAAAGAAGGTGATGCTGATCACATAGCTGCTGAGAATATGGTCCAGTTTGTTAGAAGCCTTGCTAAAGGCCTATTGGGTTTGGAGTTTATAATTTCTTATTTGAATCTTATGTTTAGGGTCCAAATAAAGATAGATTTAGCCAACATGGCATCGGTCCAGCGGTAATGTTGCGGTCATTAACCCGGAGGTTCCGGGTTCGAGTCCCGATGGGGACAAAAGTGTGCATGCGTGTGTTTCTTTCATATCCGTCAAATAAAGATAGATTTAAACTATTAGGAGCCCGGGCTTCTCACTAGCTTCGTTTAGGCCCAGAAGTTGATGTCTTTTCTATTCACGCATTGTTCTACTTTATATTGTGGTCATCGACATTTATCAATAAAATTGAGAGTCTCGGCTAGCTTTGGCTATTTTAGTGTTTCTCTTTCTTCTGTCGGTTCGAACAGTAACCAAACAAACACCATCCTTTCTCATTTCCGTTCTTCTAGAATGTCCACTAAAAAATATTGTTAGAAGAATCACACAGCAGGATGCAAAATATCAAATAAATAGCATTGAAAAAGGTACCTCAGTAATATACTTGGAATAGCTGTCCTCCTTAGGATACTTTTCACTCGCATAAAAGAGCATATGTTCTGCAATAGAAGATTATTAATTAAAACCGGAACTTAAAATTCAAATCCTTTTAGAAGCCATAAGAATAGGTTGGTTGAAAAGAGCAAACAGCAAGGGTTCCATACAGGCAGCGTCACTGATATAATGTATAGCTCAAAATAAGCTACAATAGAGATTCTTAATTCTATTACAGAGACTTCCAAATGGGTTGCAAATTATCAGAAGAGAGATACCTTATAGAGTGAAAAAACATGAAGTTGGGAGCGATAATGATATGCTCAATAACAGGATGAGAGAAAGTGCAACAAAGGTAATCTTTTGCTTCTATTCTTCTCTTATTGACCACGTTATTCACGTCCACCGCTTTCAAGTTTTGTCATTTGTATTACTATGAAGTCCGATGGAGATGATTAATGGCCAAATCTAGCTGTGATCCAAATCCTACCTGGCCAAACCTGCTTAACTATCTTTGCACACCCAACTCTCCCTTGGTCAAAGCCTAGTGTTGCGTAGCATCTGTCTCTCCCTCAAAGACTCATTTTTTAGTCGTACTATAATCCTATACAGTTTCAAGAAATTAAGGGGATAAAAACACTCCTGGCTAGTCTAACAGTAACCAAGCATCCAGAGTATCTAAATTATTCTTCTGCTTAAACCACAAGAAATTGTTTCCCATACTCTTATATGCAGATATAATGTCAAAAGAAAACTAATGGGGCGGGGAGGATGGGGACTAGGCATGGAGTAGTCCAACATATTGTCCAACTATCCATGGACTCCAAGATACCGAAATTCCCATGTTGTAATCTGCAAAAGCATAGGTGAAGAGCAATCTACAGCAAAGGGGAGAGGAAGAGCATATAAACCAAGACATCCAAGTTGACTGTAATCCCAACCACAATAAACAGACCACTGGCGCCCTTATGAACACTCATTACCTGAAAATTATATTTTAAGAGTCAAAACCTGGTCATTTTTGTTTCTTGGCTTGACCATGGACATTAATTACAAAATAACATGAGCAATGTCTCCTCTCAACAACATCATACCCACACCCACACCATCATAGTTCACTCCTCAGGGAAACTCGTGCATCAATAAGTTGGCAGCTAGAATAGGCACTATAACATAACAATAAACTAGTTCAATGATCTCAAATGGCACATCAGCTCATTGCAATTGAAGTTTTGATAAGTGAAACTCAATGAGCCAAATCACAATTCCACTTTTGCAAACCAAATTAGTTGTACATAGTAATGCATTTAATGAACGGAACTACATTGAATAAGCAAACGACTATACAAACTAGTTTGGTCCGGAAAAAAAAAGGTATATACCAAGGAAATGAGCAAGGCCTTCGATGCCAGGGGGATCGCTGAAGTAACCAACTCCGACACTCATGCAGGCTGCACACTGAACTTCAACACAAAGAAATGTATAAGAAAAAAAAAAACAAAACCAAAAAGACGGATAACTACCTCGAAAGACCAGTTGATTATTCCTAAACACAGAGGAAAGTAATGGGGTAAGCGACCGACCTTGTCGGTCTCGGGATCGCTGATGAGGAGTACTTGGAGAGAGTTAGGAAGAACAAGTCTCCGGTAATCTCTCTTGTCGGAACGAGGCTTCACTATTTCCACCGGACAGCCGCCATCATTCATAGATTCCACCGCCATTTTCCGTTACAGATTCCAAGAGAGAAAATGAATTTCAGAGAATATCCTATCTTGTAAAGGTTAAATATGCAGAAGCGTGACTTCAGAGATAAAATAGAATTTCTCCTCCTCCAAAAAAATAAAATAAAATAAAATAAAATAAAATAAAATAAAATTCTTCTCCTCAAAATAAACCAAAAAAAAAAAAAAAAAAAAAAAAAAAAAAAAATTCTTCTCCTCAAAATAAACCAAAAAACACTAGATTTTCTTTGAAGACACATTTTTTTTTCCAAATAGACTCCTCACAAATCTTTAAAAAAATATGATTTGAAATACCCAAAATATCTCCAAACTGGGTTCGGATCACACACAAATTTTACTATGGTCCAGGACCTAATCCTACTTGGTGTGTCCAATCAATAGGAATTCAACTTCCACCAATGGAATCCTACCTGTAAAACTTTCCACCAATGTATCCCTACCAATGTATCCCTACCAATGTATCCCTTTGAAAGTGCTGACTTGATGGTCCAAAAACTTACACCTGGACCATCATAAAATTACTGCGGATCACATGTCCAAACATACCAACGTGGCTGAGTTTAAGATGGTATACTAATTAACACAGGCCTCAAGTTGCTGAATACAAACCATGAAAAAACCTCATATAAGATTTTGGAAGACAATGAAAGAAAACATTTGTGCTTATGTCCTAATTTTTGTAGGCTGCTCTATCGCTTCCGGTTTGATCAAAGATTGAATATCTTCCGGTTTGATCAAAGATTGAATACCATTCATGTTGGACGAACCAGCTTGAGCATTGGCCGATTGATCAAAAACCGCTCGGACTGAAGGACTTAAGGATTTCAGTCATGGATGATCAAGAAATCTCTTTACCGCTACCGTTATCTGACGAAGAAAAAGTATAAATAACGTTGCGAAACACTTGCATACTCATGGAAGCAAAAAAAAAAAAAAAAAAAATTTGTTATTCTAACAAAGTTAAGAGAAAATCCTCACCTCACCTTTGAAAGTTTGAAAACGGTAAAGAGATGAAGGGGATGAAATACTCCCAGAGAAAATGCTATTGATACTCCTCGATCTGCGAACTTATTAGTGATTGATTACATTTATCCTAGTGCATGCGAACGACACCTCGACTGGATAAACGATGATTTGAATTTCGATTTAAAGGATGGCATACACTAGATTAGATTAGGGGTGTACACGGATACGGATTATCCGAAAACCGAACCGAATCGAGGGCATTCGGTTCGGTTATTAGTTGTTTCCGGATCGGTTTCGGTTAGTAAAAAAAAAACCGAAATATTCGGTACGGTTATGGTTAGCACTACAAATTATCCGTATCCAAACCGAAAATTGAACTGAATAATAACCGGACCGAAACCGTACCAAATAATAAATTGTGACCAAACTGTTAATGTCGAACATGTTAATTAGTTATCATAACCAAAATATTATAGTTGTTTATGAAAAAAATGCATATAACCGAGCCGTTATCAAAACCGTTTATTACACAATAAAAAAACTGCATAAAAAACCGAACCATTTATAACCGAAAAGAATTGTAAAAATTTATTTCGGTTTTCGGTTAACCAAACCAAACCAATCCAAATATTTCGGTTCGGTTACATAAAACAAACAGTTCGGTTTCGGATTTTAAATAACCGAAATTTTCGGTTCGAACCGAACCGTGTACACCCTTAAGCTAGATACTGTTGGATTTCACCTTTTTTAGGTCGTACCCGCGTCATCGCGTGAATGCAGACTAACCTACGATATACATCCTAGTTCAAGTCTGGGGAATTTTGACAAGGGTATGATTGTTATGGTACACGTGACACTCATCAATCCTAATCGGGTTATCTCAACAAATAGGGCGACATGGGCTCAAATCTACATTGGGCTTTATGTCCGAAAACCTCAATGAGGTTCATATTTGAAAACAGATGTAGTCGCGATGCGTATGAAGCTAACCGACATGACGCAGTCGTCATGTGTCTCCCATGGCGAGCATAGTGCGAGTTCACTCTATATAAAGGATATTTATTCCCTTCCCAGTGTATACACCCCGCTCAAAACTAAATTGAATTAAAGAAATTAACTCTATCAAATACTGACTTGAGCGTCAGAGTGGCCACATGCAGAACAACTCCGGACTCATTTAACGCTCTATGTAATATGCACTCTGATTCGCCAGAAATAATTTAGAAACGAATTACTTGGATAATCCTCACAAGATCCAGTTACCAGCATTGCATTGGAATTTCTGTAAGATAAAATTAATTCCCTCCCTTTTATTATTCAGTAAGGATCAAATATATACACTGTACATTGCTAGTGTTTAGGCTAGACTAAATGAAGACTAGAATAAATGCTAACCGTTACAAATGTTACAGAATGAATGCGTATATTGCCTAACTAATTACAAATAATTTAGTCAATATACATAATTGCTATTACACCCCCATAGTCGAAACGGGAGGTTCGCGAACGCTGAGACTGTTACGGAAATCCTCAAAAAGTAGAAGTGGCAACCCTTTAGTGAAGATATCCGCAATCTGATACCGTGATGGAACATGATGAACACGTACCTCCCCACGGGAGACCTTCTCTCGCACAAAATGAATGTCCATCTCAATATGTTTCGTGCGTTGGTGTTGAACCGGGTTGCCAGAAAGGTAGATTGCACTTACATTGTCACAATAGACGATAGTAGCCTTGGCCAACGGACAATAGAGTTCCAAAAGTAAATTACGAAGCCAACATGACTCAGAAACCACATTGGCCACCCCTCGATACTCAGCTTCGGCACTAGACCGGGAAAGGGTTGGTTGGCGCTTAGAAGACCACGAAATCAAGTTATCCCCTAAAAACACACAATAACCCGAGGTAGAACGTCGAGTATCGGGACAGCCGCCCCAATCCGCATTCGTATCTGCAACTAGATCCGTATTGGAGGAGTAGTAAAGATGAAGCCCGAGATGAAGAGTACCGTTGACATAGCGGATGATACGCTTAAGGGCTTGCATGTGTTCAACGCGTGGATCATGCATATGTAGACAAATCTATTGAACTGCATAGGAGATATCCGGACGTGTGAAGGTGAGATACTGTAGGGCACCAGCAAGACTACGGTAAAGAGTCGGGTCGTCGAAAGGAGCACCCGCCGTAGCACTTAATTTGGACTTTGTATCAACCGGTGTAAGAGAAGGCTTACACGAAGACATACCTGCGCGCTCGACTATCTCAGCTGCATACTTACGTTGAGACAAAAATAAGTCATCAGTATGTCGGGTCACCCGAATACCCAAAAAATAGTTCAACGGTCCCAGATCTTTCATAGCAAATTCGGAGTTGAGACGATCCATAATCATAGTCCGTAGAGCATCCGAAGAAGATGTGAGGATGATATCATCAACATATAACAGAAGATACGCCATGTCTGTCCCGTGGCGGTAGATAAAAAGAGATGTGTCGGACTTACTATTCGTGAAACCAATCTGAGTCATGTAGTCCGCAAAACGTTTATACCATGCACGAGGCGCCTGTTTCAGGCCATAGAGCGACTTACGCAAAAGACAGACGTAATCCGGATGTACCGGGTCCCGAAAACCCATAGGTTGATGCATATAAACAACCTCATTAAGATCCTCATGTAAAAACGCATTCTTGACATCGAGTTGATGGATAGACCATTTCCTTGAGACAGAAAGACTGAGAACCGTGCGTATGGTGGCCGGTTTAACGACCGGACTAAATGTTTCTCCGCAATCAATGCCAACCTGTTGAGTCTTACCATCACCTACAAGACGGGCTTTATGCCTCTCAAACGAACCGTCAGACCGTTCTTTATGATTAAAAATCCACATAGATCTAATAACATTCACATCAGGGGGGCGGGGCACTAAATCCCACGTCTTATTTTTAATAAGAGCATTAAACTCATCAGTCATAGCCATTTTCCAATTCGGGTCACGGAGGGCAGCCAACGGGGTACGAGGAATCGGAGATTTAGACACGGATAGGACATGGGCCTGGTCAAAATTATATTTTGGGTTGGGCGAAATATCCCACTTTGGCTCGGGTGGTGGCTTTTGTGGAGGAATTGGTGGGGATGAATGGGTCGATGTATGTGGGAATTAGGTCTGTAGTGGATTGTGAAGTGGGCTGGGCTTGGACACGGTTGGGAGAGGACTGGTCACGGTTGGGAGAAACACGGGACTGTTGGGCCGGATCAGTAGGGATGTTGGACAGGCTGGATGCGTGTGGTTGGGTAGATGGGGAAGGCAATTGGGCTATCTGATGGGCCAAATAATGAGGCAGATCAGGCTCCAAAAAATCATAAGCATCCGGTGGGGGAGTATGAAGGGTGGTAAACGGAAAAATCGACTCATCAAACCGAACGTGACGACAAATAATTATTTTATGACTGGATAAGTCATAACATTTATAACCACGGTGGTTGGATGGAAATCCCAAAAAAACACACGGAGTGGACCTAGGTTGGAGTTTGTGGATGGTGTTAGACGGAAACAACGGATAACACAGACAACCAAAAACACGTATGTGGTCATAGGAGGGGTTTTTTTGGTACAAGATTTTTAAGGGAGAGTCGTTGTTTAACAATGGACTGGGAAGTATATTTAGAAGGTAGGTTGCTATTTGTAACGCGTGAGGCCAAAAAGTTGGTGGTAAAGACGCGTGTATTAAGAGGGTGCGTATGATATTATTTATAGACCTTATTTTTCTCTCGGCTTTGCCATTTTGGGATGATGTGTGTGGACACGAAAAGCGGAACGTAATACCCTGGGAAGCACATAAGTCTCGGAAGCGATTATTGTCAAATTCACCCCCATTATCACATTGTAGATTTTTGATATTACGTTCGAACTGAGTACGAATGTGGTTGTGTAGAGTAGTGAAAATGGGTAAAACTTGAGATTTATGAGTAATAGGGAATGTCCACAAATATTTAGAAAAATCATCTAAAAATAGCACATAGTAACGATGTCCCGAGGGACTTAAAATGGGAGAGGTCCATAAATCGCTATGAATAATATCAAACGGAAACAATGTCATAGACTGTGAAGAAACAAAAGGCAACTTAATATGTTTTCCAAAAATACAAGATTGACAAACAGATGATCGAGACGTAGTAGTAGACTCAATCAATTTATTTTGTCTAAGTGAATTTAAAATAGAAGGGCCTGGGTGACCTGAGACGGTCATGCCGTAGAGTAGACGTCAATGCGAAATGAGACGAGACACTTATTTTTTAGGCGTGATTGGATAAAGGGCACCGGTGCTATTACATCTCACGAGACGTGTCCCCGCCTGCAAATCATGCACAGAAAAGCCAAACGGATCAAACCTCACATAAACATTATTATCGATAGTAAACTTGCGTGCATCGAGACAAGATTTTTGACAAGGTGGGGGCATGGAGGACGTTGGTTAGACTCAAGGGGTTCGGGGCTTGTAAGAAAGTATTACCACAACCACGAATCGGAATTGAATGACCACTACCAACGCTTATTCCATTATTTTTGCCCAAATTAAAATAAGACGTAAGATTACCTCGTTCGGGTCATATCATATAGCGCGGTGTCCATGTACCAATTGGAGTCCGTGGGTTCAAGTGCATTGTATGCATCGCCGCTTCTATATATCTGTAGAGTCCACGGTCCACCTGGATGCATAAGCCTCTTTGAGGAAAAGTTGGCCCATAATGTCTGTGACCACCGCTGGCCCATAGAAGCTGCTGCTTTGGTGAGGCCGAGACCCTCGCTGGGCGGATGATTGGGCCTGGTCCAATGCGCGCGGTTGTGTAGGATAAGGACAAGGAGGCACGACCCAGAGAGGTTGTACCATCGCCCACCAGGTGGTTGTTGTCCCCATTGCGCGGCCGCTTCTTGTTGAACGCCGGTGGATCGAGAGCCACGGCCGCCACCGCCACTGTTATTTCCCGGTCCATTTCCACTTCTACCATTCGTTCCCTGCCCATTACCACGGCCTCCCCCATTTTTCCCAGTCCGATTGCGATTATTCCGGTTGCGGTTAGAATTGCCATTATTCCGGTTACCTGAATTTTGTGGCGGCGGCATGGCAGTTCCATCATCGACGCGAGAGAGGCGGATGAGGCGGACTCTCTGCTTTAGCCCGCTCTTGTAACGTAGTTTCCTCTAAGGCAAGCTTGGATCGAGCAGCGGCAAAAGTGGGGAGAGTCTTCTTATTCTGAAGAACTGTGACGAAATTGGCGTAGGGCTCCGTCAGTCCTTGGAGCAGCTTGAGGACGAGTGCCTGATCCCCGACCGACGCACCTACATTGCGCAATTGATCAGCCAGGCCTTTGAGATGATTGCAATAGGCATTCGTCGTAGAAAAATCCGCAAGCGATGTAGTGGTGAACTCCTGTGTTCGATATGATGCCGGGAATTTTATTGTCGTGAAAAAGTTCAATGACACGTTGCCCGCGCTGCTCATGCTGTATCATCATCAACCGAATAGAGTTGAGGACGCCGAGCTAACCGTGGCATATATCCATTGTAACACAGCCGCATCAAGCTGCTTCCAAAGTGGAAGGTTCTCGGCCTTGGCCTTGGTGTACGCCGCCAGCTCTGTTTCATCAGTGGGTGGAATGATGTGGTGGAGAACATCATGGACCCGAGCTTGAACCTTGAAGAGTGCCGCCCACGACGAGTACTGGCTACTCTCCAAATCCAACGTGATGGTCAGTAAGGCCTTGACGTTGGTGATTGCTAAAGCAGGATGAAATTTGGTGTTATCTGCCATTGAAGGGGATGGAAGATCACCGCTGGTGAAGGAGGAGCTGCGTGAAAATGAAAAAAAAAATAAAATAAAAATAAAAATAAAAATAAAAATTTGCAGAAGCAGTATTTGGAAATTACTGCTCCGATACCATGTAAGATAAAATTAATTCCCTCCCTTTTATTATTCAGTAAGGATCAAATATATACCCTGTACATTGCTAGTGTTTAGGCTAGACTAAAGGAAGACTAGAATAAATGCTAACCGTTACAAATGTTACAGAATGAATGCGTATATTGCCTAACTAATTACAAATAATTTAGTCAATATACATAATTGCTATTAATTTCAACCCGGACGATTTGGTGCATCGTCAAGCTGCGTCAGTGGTTTGATTTCCTTACAGTAGACAAGGCACTGAACTCTCATTGTTACTTCATATCAACTGTTTCCAATCCCCTAAAAATGTCCATCTTCATCGATTCTCGTCCTCTTCGGCCCATCTATCTCAAAAGCTATCAAAATCATCAACATCCTTCGATATTACCCAGGTTTCACCTATCTCCTACAAAATCATCTATAGAAAATGAAGATGAAGATGGGGCACATCTTTTCCTTCGATGTTCCTTTTCGTTAGCACTTCGGAATAAAATATTGGCTTGGATTTCTCTTGTTGGCATGCTGAATAGAGATTGAGAGTATTTCTTTTCTTATAATCCTCCGATGGTGCAACATGGAAATAAATTTTGGATATGGGATGCTATCAAGAAAGGTACTTGTGGTCTATTTGGTTTGTCCGGAATAAGTTCGTGTTTAAATCAACATCCTTTTCTGACGAAAATACATTTACTCATATTCAAGCTTGTTGCTACCGCTGGTTAAATAGAAAGAAGATCAACTTAAATTTTGATTGGGACGGGTGGAAAAATGGTCATTTGTCCTAATTTTCCTACTTTCTGTTAGCTAGACATCACTTGTGGTATAAGGTAGTTTTGTGTGTTGCAATAGTTTGGTTTTTTTGGTGTTTGTAGCAGGTTTTTGGATCTTTGTATTATTTGGTCTTCTAGTGGGCTAGGCTTATGTACTTTTTTTTATATCTAGCATCTTGTTACAAATTTAATAAAACTGTTGTTCGAAAAAAAAAAAATCTATAGCAAACAAAGCCTTTTTTTTTTTTTTTTTAAAGAAATTTTTTTTTCATTAAAGCAGCAAAAAAAAGAGGTACATGAAATCAGGGTCATCCAAGGGACATAGAGCCTTGGAGACCAATTTAATTGAAAAAAATAGGGGTGGTGGTCCTAAAGGACAACTTTACATCTTAAATAAAGAATAGGACAAAAAAAATAATATTTGGTTGAGAAGGACAAAAAAAAAGAGATGTACAAAAATACCCTTAATGATAATTTTTTTTTTTTTTTTTTTCACATTAAAGTCGTCTTTGGTATACTACGTGTTGGTGTTATTATTACGACGATTTACTTACATTATGTATTCTTATGTTTGAGGTGTTTCCATTGCTTTCTATACCCTACTTTGGGAAGGAGGCACCCCATAGTGATTTGTATCAGATCTTAAGATCGCAGCACATTCATAGAAAAATGCCAAAACGTTACTTTTCTATACCCTACTTGGAAAGAGCCCAATAGTGATTTGTGTCTTTTAGATCGCGCGTATTCATACAAAAATGTAGTAACATTACAAAAAATGCCGAAACGTTACTACATGTCCCTTGGAAAAAATGCCAAACGTTACCAATCTAAACCCTAATTGGGAAGGAACCCAATAGTGGATTCGGCGACCTTAAGATCGTGCGACATTCATACAAAAATGTAGTAACATTACAAAAATGCATTGATAATTCCTCAAAAACAAATAATTGATAATTCTTCAACAACAATTCTTCAAGAACAAAAATAAAGACAATTAGGATTCATACAACAACAATTGATCAAAACCGAAATGCAAAGAAACCTAAAAAAATTGCAAAAATGCATTGAAATGCAACCACTTTCATGATCGCTTGCTTGAGATTCCACTTGAATCACAGATGTTTCTCAAAGACCATGGTTATCACAGATCGTGTAATTCCACATTCAATCAAAATAGTAATACACCAAACATGTAAAAAAAAAAAAAAAAAAAAAATTAATCCGTCTTAAAGATGCAAAAAGCATCAAAACACCCACCATAACCGCCTCCACCACGTCCCGCGCCTCCTATGCCGCCGCCTCAATAATCGCCCACACATATCCACCGCCCTCCTCCTCCATATCCACCGCCGCCTCCATCGCCTCCACCTTCAACAGTCCTCCATTAGGTCCAAAGAACGCTTCACACCTTAGCACGGCCATCACCGCCGTACTCCACCTCAAACTCGACAGACTCGCCTCTCTCGAGGCTTTTGTAGCCGAAGAGTCCTTGATGCCGGAGTGGTGGACAAAGAGACCTCACCGCCATCATCGGGAGTGATGAAACCATAGCCTTTCGGTCATTGAACCACTTGACTCACCGCCTCCACCACGTCCGCCGCCTCCTATGCCGCCGCCTCAAACTGTGAAAAAGGGAAGAAACCCTGAGTCTTCTCATTTCTCTCTCTCACTAATTTTAACCTCACCGGCTTTTGTGTGAAATGTGAATGCACAGTTTACATTTTATTTGTTGAATCTTTTTAGAAGGGTATTTTTGGATATACATTACTTTCTGTCTCTTACAACCAAATAAGTCATTTCTTTCTTGTCCTTTTTCATAAATAAGATGTAAACTCAAGTCTTTCTGACCTTATCCTAAAAAATATATTATTATTTATCCGGACACAACATTGTTCGAACGTAAGACACGGTTCATTAGCTACAACATTTCTTACCAATGTGATTATGGCTGCTTAATGCAACTATATATCCCACATGCTTTGCCCATTAGACTATAGCCCACACTTGGATTCATGCCAAATGATGTTCAACCGACTTGTATAAGCCTTCCTTTGCACTCTAGTCGACGTCGACCCCAAGCTATTCAGCTAGTCAGGGTGAAAAAAAAAAAAAATGGAATTTTTTAAGGAACAATCATTAGTTTTGATATATATGTCGCAATTCAAGTTTATATGTGGTTTTGTTCAAGTTTCTAAGTAAATTGTATTAATTATAGGCATGTATTGAGCTATTTTGTAAGATTTTTTTGTTATCTAACAGGCAGATCTTCGAGGTACATACATCAAATTATATTAAAGTTAAAATGAAAGAAGTTAGTGTTTTTTTTCACAATAATGTGTTGCGTACATATTTGTAAACAATTGATCAAGATGAATAATTGATTAGTTTTGAGTCTAATCAAACATCAATAGCCTATAACACAATATTATGACACACAACGGTATTATTTTTCTCAAAATGAAACATACTAATTAAAAATAAAAATAAACATAATACATTAAAGGCCGATTACTTTGTCATCCACTTGGCCAAAAGCTCAAAAGATTTTCAAGATGACCCCTTCTTCATGAGGGCTATTTTTGTGGTATGTTTAAATTCTCTCACTTGTTCCCGTACATGTTTTCCCTTTTCTTCGTCCATTAAATTCTTTATTGTACAAGCAATCTCACCACTCACCACTAGCCCATCCTCCTTTCCAGGTTTTAACTCAATTGCAACTTTCATATCTTTTGTTAAAAGCAAAGCATTCATCTTCTGCTCTCGCACCACGAGGCCAAGCAATCATCGGCACCCCGTTAACTAAACTCTCTAGAATAGAATTCCACCCACAGTGCGTTACGAACCCTGCTATTGCTTCATGTGCAAGTATGTCTTGTTGTGATGCCCAATAGGGTACCATTAGCCCTTGTTCTTTTGTTCTTTCTATGAACCCAGTAGGGAGAAACTTTAAAGGATCATCCTCCATGATACCATTTCCATCTTTTGGAGGCCTCACAACCCAGAGAAATCGAGTCTCACTCATCTCTAAACCGAGTGTTAATTCATTCATCTGGGCTTGTGAGAGTGTCCAATGGCTTCCAAAGCATATGTACAAAACAGACGCCCGTGGCTGAGTATTTAGCCAATTTGAGAGACTTGGTTCTTTAGTGTCATGATCAGCTGAGTTACTTTGCGTTAAAGGACCAACAGTATAAATCAGGGGATTATTGTCATAAAACTCTTTATCTTCTTCCTGCAACGTGTCAATGCACAGAATATATATGTTATTATACTACTATTCATCTCTAATTAATAGTGTTTGTCTATAAATTAACTTACTTGTTTTATATCAACTTTTTAATGTATCGTGACGTAAAGACTCTTTGCAGTAGATATCAGAAATCATTTAAAAATCGTATTTTAGTTATTTGAACATATATATTTAAAAATAATAATATCTGCAATGACGCTTTCTATCTTTTACGGTAAAATACATATTATGTAAAAAAAAATATCTTTACATCTACCGTATTCATAGAAATATTGCAGATTTTCATTTGTATCTGTCACATTATGTAAAATAGAGAATCAAATGTTTTCATCTTAGATAGAGATTCAGTAAATTATAAAAATGTGTATTTAAAAATATAAAATAAAGTATTTATTAAAAGAATCTGATGCGCATGCAGTTATGCAAGTGCTCTTAAAAAAATTAAAATAATAAGGCTATATATAATGCAAAGAAGATGATACGTACCCGGAGGCCTTGCAAAGCTCCTGGCTCCAATTCTTGGAAGGTATTCGCAATTATCCCGTCAGCCATTCCGAATCGCTTCACGAATTGAAGGCATACTTTGTATTGAAAATTTTGCCGGTTTATCAAAGGCTCCAGAACATGTTTCCCCGGAAGTGGAATACAACCGGGTAGACGAATCGGGTCACGGAGTTCTTCGTACTCGCATGAAACACATTGATCAAGCTTTGGTAGATACATGAGCAAAGACAAACACATTGCACTACAAGGGGAGAAAAGATAGGGTGGAATCTTGAATTCTTTGGCTATATCAAATGCATCAATCGCGAAACCATCGGTAACAAGGGCAACGATTTTTAAGTACTGTTTTGATAACAAATCCGTGAAAACTTTACGGATGGGTTCCAGAGATCGACTAACAGCGAGTACTCCCGTATATGATGCTTCATATCAGCAGGAACATCGTCGAAAATCGGGTTGGGGAAGAAGAAGATAATCCAAGCCAGTTGGGAGCTGGGTTGGTTCTAGGTATGGTTGTTGGTTACTCCACTTCGGGCCATGATCCGGGAAGACGAGAATTGTTGCAGAGAAATTATGGTGAATGACTAGTTTCTTCGCAAGCTCGAGACATGGTATGAAATGGCCCATTCCTGGCGACGGCAGAAAGATTATATGAGGCATTTGATCCATTATTAGTACTTGAATGGAGTATAAAGGAAGAAATGGAGTGAGAATGAATGATGATAGAATGTCAAGTTTGGATGTCAATTTATAATGGTTGCATCAAATTAAACCCTGGGGAAGTAATTACATTTGCCGCCCTAGCATATATATATATATATATATATATATATATATATATATATATATATATATATATATATATCCCGTTCTGACACATGTATTGAAATCCTCGAAGAAGTCGGAAGAACATGTTGAATTACCATATTTTCTCAAAATCTTAAAGTGATAAGAGGTAGATAATTAACATTTTATATATGACACATATACTGCTTCAAGTGTGGATCTAAAATTAACATTTTTTGTATGACTCATATGTCAATATATACTTATGCTCATTTAATTGCGGATCTATAAGAAAGGAGAGAGACCAACACTTAGAGCAACAATAATGGTTGCTATCCACATTTGAGATAACTATGTCTTTGTCAGGCCACATGGCAACCATATAGTGGATAAAAATTATAGATTAATTTTTTGAGAGTGTTAATGTGAAAAGATAGTTTAATGGTGTTGAGTATAAAATTCTAAACAAAAATAAAAAACAATATTTTCCTGTAGCTTTTTGGATTTTTGCAGTTGTGGGTAGTGGTGGCCAAATGCCCCAACCAACCCCCTTAACCGAACCGCGGTTTTGATTTTCCGTTTTACTTGTTTGACAAATCGCGGTTTGGTTTGAACACGCCGGTTGATAAAACCGTCGGTTGACGGGTTGCCGGTTAGTGCCGGTTCACTGTTTTCTTACGGTTTCTTTCCCTTCGGTCCACTGCTTCGAGCCACGGCTTTAAAATTTCAATTTTTTTTTTTAACTTTTTCATATAATACTTATTATTTTCACTACAATAACAATTATTATTCTTTTTACTATAATTACTAAAACGATTGTAATATAATATGAATTTTTTTATAAATAGTTTTCTATTCGGTTTTAAATATAATAGTAATATTGTGTTATTTTATTTATATATAAAATATGTTATTTTTAAAAATTATGTTATTTTTTCAACGCTTGTCATTTAAAATTCGGTTGCCTCACGATCCTCCGACATTTATACATATAAAAAAATCAAAAGCGAACGTAGTTCTTTGTTTTTTTTAGTTTTTTTAGTTTGTTTGATAGGTTATTATATTATTTTATTATTGTTGTTTTATTGTCTTTTATGGTTTTATTTTATAAGTTTTTTTAGTCGGTTTTAAGTATACGTTGATTAAAAATGTTGTTTATTTAAATATTACTTGATATATAATTTTTTTTTTTAAAATTATGTTATTTTTTCAACGCTTGTACCGGAAATTCGGTTGCCTACGTATCTTTTATATGTAATCGTGTCGGAGTCACGATACATATAAAAAAATCAAAGCGAACGTAGTTATTATTGTTTATTTTTTTTATAGTCTTTTATAGTTTGTTTGATATGTTAGTATATTTTTTTTATATAGTGTTGTATAGTGTTGTTTTTTATATAGTGTTGTTTTTTTATATTGTGTTGTATAGTGTTGTTTTTATATATAGTTTTTGTTTTTTATATAGTGTTGTTTTTTATGTAGTGTTGTTTTTTTTTAGTGTATATATAGTGTTTTTTTATAGTGTTGTATAGTGTTGTTTTTATATAGTGTTGTTTTTATAGTGTTTATATAGTATTTTTTTATAGTGTTTTTAGTGTTGTTTTTATATAGTTTTGTTTTTTTATATAGTGTTTATATAGTGTTGTTTTTTTTATATAGTGTTGTTTAGTTTTTTTTTAGTGTTTATATAGTTTTGTATAATGTTGTTTTTTTATATAGTGTTGTTTTTTATATAGTGTTTTATAGTGTTGTATTTTTATACTGTTTATATAGTGTTGTTTTTTTTATAGTGTTTATATTGTGTTGTTTTATTATATAGTGTTGTATAGTGTTTTTTTTATAGTGTTTATATTGTGTTTTTTTTATAGTGTTTATATAGTGTTGTTTTTTTTGTATAGTGTTGTTCTTTTTATATAGTGTTGTTTAGTAATAATTGTAACAAATATATAAATAAGATATAAATTAAATACATTTTAATCGATGTCGGTATTTCGACCGCTTGCTCCTCGCTCTCGAAGTTTCGAGTGTCACCGCCTTCGACTCATGACTCATCATCTTCGACACAATGTCTTGCACCTCTTCTCGGCTCGTATTACAATCTTGACAACACATTTGCTTCTCTAAATTGGTGGGATGAAGCGAACATCTTTTATTGTTAATCACATATCCTGCCATGCTGAAACATCGTTCAACAGTGACGGTCGAAACATGGCAACTTAAAAACTCGACCGCTATCATTGATAGCACTGGAATTTCTTTAGCATGTCTCTTCCACCACTTCAATAAGTCGAAGCCGAAATCATAGGAATCATCGGTTTCACAGCCTTCAAATGTTGTGTTTAAAAATTTTGATAGCTCTGTACGTTGATCGGATGACGTTGTCGCTCTCCTTCGCTTTTTTTCGCGTTCATTTTATCGAGAACTTTTAAGTCCCGCGAGGCACTGCGAGGTTAGTAGAAGCACTTGCGGATGGATTGGGAACCGCGTCGTTTCTCAATCCATACATACGCTCATATTCAACAAACAAAGTGTTTAATAAATTTTCAACTCTATCTACTTCAACTTTATAATCTACCGGGGCACACCATGAGTATTAGACAAAGCATCATAGTAAGCACTTAACATGTTAGATTACACTCTAGTAGTCTTAAACGAGGGTCGAGAATAGAAGAAATGAGATAAGTGTCGTGAATATGCAACATGTACTTACTCCATTTCTCCTTCATCGGCTCTAAACATTGAAATAATGTAGCGTCATGTTCCAGGTTTCAAACTCGCAGATTATTTCTACACTAGCAGCAGCAAGACTAAATGTGCGATGGGTTGAAAACATTTTGAAAACAATTCAAGATATTTTTTGAATAATTCAAAACATCCATCGATTTTGCATGCAGTCAAAAGAGAGGATACAAAACGATATTCGTTCGACAATGTTCACTTAAAATTCACAAAAGGTATTTTTAATTTTGTTTGTTTTTTTCCAAAGATCATAAGTCGTGTTCCACCTATGCGGTACATCTTGCGGCAGTTTGATACGGCGATGACCTTTCTCGTTTAGAAATTTATACCACTTATGAACAAGACTATTTCTACCTAACACATGTGAAATAGAATTTTTTATCGAATTAATATTATGGTCAAAATCTTTTAAACTATCTTTTACACATAAATTAAAAATATGGCATAAACATCTAACATGAAAAAATTGACCATTACAAACAGGTTCGCAAAATCGGGATAGATCGGGAATAGAAGCAGTGTTGTTTGAAGCATTGTCAAACGCAATTGAAAAAACTTTATCTTTTAAATCGTATTCTTAAAAAATATCAACTAATAAAGATGCAATGTTAGAAGCACTATGAGTTTCGTTAAATAAAACGAAAAGCAAGTAATCTTTTGGACAATCCAAGTGTTGTCAATCCAGGTGAGCCAACACACGCCCAAATAAAAATTTCTTTGTCCTACTATCCTCCCAAATATCGGCACATACACATATTCGAATTTATTTGTCTTCAAGCTTTCTTTAATAATATTTTGTCGTTTAATAAATTTATTTTTGAAATCCTAGTAACCGTTGCACGGGGATCTTAGTAAATGCCGGCCGCAAAGCCTTTGTATGTAACTTTCGAAAAAAGGATTCTCGTGAAAGCTAAAGGAAGACCCATCCCCGCATTATAAGATCCGTGGTTAAATCTCTACGATTATCACGAGTGTAAATAAAGAGTGGATTCTCGTTACCTCCGCTGGCTTCTCGGCATGTTTAAATGCGTGCTTGAGACGCGTCTTCCAATTTTCCGGGTGTTTTGTTAACATGTGAGTCGCGTCGATCCGTAACCACGGAATGTTTAAATTGGTATTTTACGCCACGTAAATTGCACACCGCGAAGAAAAACTTTCCGGGGTTAGCTAATGCTATATCATTAGTCCGGGAACCTTTGTGAAAAATTCCGTAAAATTTTCGATTTTAACCTTTTTCTTGTGCTTTGGATCGGGTAGTTTCATCAACATTTAAATTGACCCGACTCGGGAGTAGGAGTAGCATCATCACTAGCATCACGCGGTGTTCTTACTGACAGCACACGATTCCCACCACGCGCTTGTCTCAAGACGGGAAGCATCCACTAGTATATACATCTTCATCAACGCCGTCTTCATCATTACCTTCACCTTCGTTAAGGTTGACGTTAAAATTTCGGGATGAGACATTATATCGTCGTAATGACTATCAAAATCATCTTGATTGTAACCCGAAGGTGTGTCAAATCGAGGAATCGAAATGTGATTACGGTGGCGCGGTCCAGATAATATTGGGGTCTATAGCCAACAACAAATTCATCCGATTCCGGCACAACCGTGTCTTCACGGAAAGTAACATTTCGATTACCTCTTGATGATTCACCTCTTCCTCTTGTTGACATTGTAAAAAATCAAAATTAAATCTAACGGTTATAAAAATCTTAAAAAAAATTACATATAAAAAAAAAAAAAATAATTTATCTAACCAATTTTACTTATAACTAAAACCGAATTGAAGTAACGATTAAATCAAAACAACTTCAAATTTCGGTTTAGTCAAGTAAATTTGATTATAAAATTAAATATTTTATACACTTGTAAATAAATTAGTTGAATAAAATACAAACAAATTTACTTGTAACTAAAACCGTATTGAAGTAACGATTAAATCAGAACAACTTCAAAAATCGGTATCGTAAAGTAAATTTGATTGTTGTTTTTAACAACTAAACCAACTTGATAATCAAAGAAATGAGTAGAAGATGTAAGAAATTAGGGAAGAAGATGTAAGAATGGTGTAGGAAATTTGAAATGGATTTGGGAAGTATTTATAGAATTTTTTGAGGTGTTTGGAAAAAAAAAAATAGCCATTGCAAATCGACCGTTGGGCGGTTCAACCGGCGGTTCGGTTCGGCGGTTTTCACGGTTCGGCCATGCCGTTCAACCGCCGGTTCGGGCGGTTTCGTTCAACCTAAACCCTAACCGTTACTAACCGTCTAACTGTAGTTCCACCAACCGGCGGTTCACCCAACCGGCGGTTACCCACCAACCGGCGGTTCACCCCACTGCCGGTTTAATAACCGCCGGTTCCGATTAACCAACCGCCCGGTCCGTTATTTTGGCCACCACTAGTTATGGGTAGTGGTGGTCAAAATAACGGACCGGGCGTTATCTAACCGGCGGGGGTGGGTAACCGGAGGTTGGGTGAACCGCCGTTGGTGGAACCGGCCGTTAGACGACGTTAAGGTACGGTTAGGGTTTAGGTTGAACCGGAACCGGCCCGGAACCGGCGGTTGAACCGGCATGGACGGAACCGGTGAAAACCGGCCGGAACGGGACCGGAACCGGAACCGCCGGTTGAACCGGCCCAACGGTCATATTTGCAACGGCTATTTTTTTTTTTTTTTTTTTTTTTCCAAACACCTCAAAAAATTCTATAAATACTTCCCAAATCCATTTCAAATTTCCTACACTATTCTTACATCTTCTTCCCTAATTTCTTACATCTTCTACTCATTTCTTTGATTATCAAGTTGGTTTAGTTGTTAAAAACAACAATCAAATTTACTTTACGATACCGATTTTTGAAGTTGTTCTGATTTAATCGTTATTTCAATACGGTTTTAGTTACAAGTAAATTTGTTTGTATTTTATTCAACTAATTTTTTTACAAGTGTATAAAAAATTTAATTTTATAATCAAATTTACTTGACTAAACCGAAATTTGAAGTTGTTCTGATTTAATCGTTACTTCAATTCGGTTTTAGTTATAAGTAAAATTGGTTAGATAAATTAAAATTTTTTTTATATGTAATTTTATTTTATTTTATAACCGTTAGATTTAATTTTGATTTTTTACAATGTCAACAAGCGGAAGAGGTGAATCATCAAGAGGTAATCGAAATGTTACTTTCCGTGAAGATACGGTTGTGCCGGAATCGGATGAATTTGTTGGTGGCTATAGACCCCAATATTATACGGCACTCGCCACCGTAATCACATTTCGATTCCTCGCTTTGATACACCTTCGGGTACAATCAAGATGATTTTGATAGTCATTCTGACGATATAATGTCTCATCCTCGAAATTTTAACATCAACCTTAACGAAGGTGAAGGTAATGATGAAGACGACGTTGATGAAGATGTATTTACAATGGATGCTTCCCGTGCTGACAAGCACGTGGTGGAAGTCGTGTGCTCGTAAGAACACCGCGTGATGCTAGTGATGATGATGCTACTCCTACTCCCGAGTCACCAATTTAGATGTTGATGAAACTACCCGATCCAAAGCACAAGAAAAAAAGGTTAAAATCGAAAATTTTTACGGAATTTTTCACAAAGGTTCCTCGGATCGATGATATAGCATTAGCTAACCCGTAAAGTTTTTCTTCACGGTGTACAATTTCCGTGGCGTAAAATACCAATTTAAACATTCGGTGGTTACGGATCGACGCGACTCACATGTTAACAAAACACCCGAAAATTGGAAGACGCGCGCGCTCTCAAGCCCAAATAAACATGCCGAGCTCCAGCGAGGTAACACTAATCCACTCTTTATTTACACTTGTGATAACTGTAGAGATTTAACCACGGAGCTTATCAGGAGGGATGGGTCTTCTTTTAGCTTTCCGAGAATCCTTTTTCGAAAGTTACGTATAAGAGCTTTGCGGCCGGCATTTACTAAGATCCTCGTGCAACGGTTACTAGGGATTTCAAAATAAATTTATTAAACGACAAAATATTATTAAAGAAAGTTTGAAGACAAATAAATTCGAATATGTGTATGTGCGATATTTGGGAGGATAATAGGACCAACAATTTTTATTTGGGCGTGTCGGCTCACCTGGATTGACAACACTTGATTGTCCAAAAGATTACTTGCTTTTCGTTTATTTAACGAAACTCATAGTGCTTCTAACATTGCATCTTTATTAGTTGATATTTTTGAGGAATACGATTTAAAAGATAAAGTTTTTTCAATTGCGTTTGACAATGCTTCAAACAACACCGCTTCTATTCCCGATCTATCCCGATTTTGCGAACTCTTTGTAATGGTCAATTTTTTCATGTTAGATGTTTATGCCATATTTTTAATTTATGTGTAAAAGATAGTTTAAAAGTTTTTGACCATAATATTAATACGATAAAAAATTCTATTTCATATGTGTTAGGTAGAAATAGTTTTGTCATAAGTGGTATAAATTTCTAAACGAGAAAGGTCATCGCCGTATCAAATCACCGCAAGATGTACCGCGTATAAAGTGAACACGACTTATGATCTTTGGAAAAAACAAAATTAAAAATACCTTTTGTGAATTTTTAAGTGAACATTGTCCGAACGAATATCGTTTGTATCCCTCTCTTTAGACTGCATGCAAGAAACTGATGGACGTTTTTGAATTATTCAAAATTAAATATACTGAATTGTTTTCAAAATGTTATCAACCCACTGCACATTTAGTCTTGCTGCTCATAGTAGAAATAATCGCCGAGTTTGAAACCTTGGAACATGACGCTACATTATTTCAATGTTTAGACCGATGAAGGAGAAATGGAATAAGTACATGTTGCATATTCCTGAAACTTATCTCATTTTTTCTATTCTCGACCCTCGTTTAAGACTACTAGGTGTGTCTAACATGTTAAGTGCTTACTATGATGCTTTGTCTAATACTCATGGTGTGCCCCCGGTAGATTATAAAGTTGAAGTAGATAGAGTTGAAAATTTATTAAACACTTTGTTTGTTGAATATGAGCGTATGTATGGATTGAGAAACAACGTGGTTCCCAATCCATCCGCAAGTTCTTCTACTAACCCTGCAGGTGCCCTGCGGGGACTTAAAAAAGTTCTGGATAAAATGAACGCGAAAAATGTAGAAGAAACGACAACGCCATCCGATCAACGATGAAGATATCAAAATTTTTAAACACAACATTTGAAGGTCGTGAAACCGATGATTCCTATGATTTCGGCTTCGACTTATTGAAGTTGTGGAAGAGACATGCTAAAGAATTTCGATGCTATCAATGATAGCGGTCGAGTTTTTGCTTGCCATGTTTCGACCACCACCGCTTGAACGATGTTTCAAAGATGGCAGATATATGTGATTAACAATAAAAGATGTTCGCTTCATCCCACCAATTTAGAGAAGCAAATGTGTTGTCAACATTGGGTACGAGCTGAGAAGAGGGTGCAAGACATTGTGTCAGAAGATGATGAGTCACAATTCGAAAGCGGTGACACTGAAACTTCAGGAGCAGGAGCAAGCGGTCGAAATACCGACATCGATTAAAGGTACGCAATTTATATCTTATTTATATATTTGTACAATTATTACTATACAACACTACATAAAAAAACAACAAAACTAAACAAAAAACACTATATAAACACTATAAACACTATAAAAAATAAACACAATATAAACACTATAAAAAAACAACACTATACAACACTATATAATAAAACAACTCAATATAAACACTATAAAAAAAACAACACTATACAACACTATATAATAAAACAACACAATATTTTACACTATAAAAAAACAACACTATACAACACTATAAACACCATAAAAAAAAACACAATGTAAACACTATAAAAAAAACAACACTATACAACACTATATATTAAAGCAACACAATATAAACACTATAAAAAAACAACACTATATAAACATTATAAAAATACAACACTATAAAACACTATATAAAAAACAACACTATATAAAAAAAAAAAAAACAACATTATACAACACTATATAAAAAAACAACACTATATAAACACTAAAAAATACACTAAACAACACTATATAAAAAAAACACTATATAAAAAAACAAAATTATACAAAAAAAACACTATACAACACTAAAAACACTACAAAAAAAACACTATATAAAAAACAACACTATACAACACTAAAAACACTATAAAAAAAACACTATAAAAAAAAACACTATATAAAAACTAAAACAATATATAAAAATAACACTATACAACACAATATAAAAAAACAACACTATATAAAAAACAACACTATACAACACTATATAAAAAAAATATACTAACATATCAAACAAACTATAAAAGACTATAAAAAAAAAACAATAAGAACTACGTTATTTTTTTTTTTATATGTATCGTCTCCGACACGATTACATATAAAAATACGTAAACAACCAATTTCCTGTCAAGCGTTGAAAAAATAACATAATTTACATAAAAAAACATTATATATCAAGTAATATTTAATTAAACAACATTTTTAATCAACGTATACTTAAAACCGACTAAAAAAACTATAAAATAAAACTATAAAAGACAATAAAACAACAATAATAAAATAATATAATAGCCTATCAAACAAACTATAAAAAACTAAACAAAAAAAAAACAATAAGAACTACGTTCGCTTTGATTTTTTTATATGTATCGTGCCTCCGACACGATTACATATAAAAGATACGTAGGCAACCGAATTTTCGGTACAAGCGTTGAAAAAATAACATAATTTTAAAAAAAAAAAAATTTATATATAAATAAAATAACACAATATTACTATTATATTTAAAACTGAATAGAAAACTATTTATAAAAAAAATTCATATTATATTACAATCGTTTTAGTAATTATAGTAAAAAGAATAATAATTGTTATTGTAGTGAAAATAATAAGTATTATATGAAAAAGTTAAAAAAAAAAATGAAAATTTTAAACCGTGATCTGAACCGTGACCGGAACCGGGAGCAAACCGGCAAAACCGTGAACCGGCACCAACCGGCAACCGGCGGTTTTCAACCGTCAACCGGCGATTTTGTCAACCGGCGGTTCAAACCAACTGGCGGTTTGTCAACCAAATTTAAACCGAAAAATACCAAAACCGCGGTTCCGGTTAAGAAGTCGGTTGGGGCATTTGGCCACCACTAGTTGTGGGCTTCGTTTTTGAGAGAATATTGTATCATGGGTTATCTTATCACAGAAATGAAAGAGACTATCTCCAAAATTTTCTCTCTATTCCTTTCCGTTATTTCAAGAGCAAATAATCTCTTCTCTAACAAAAAGCAAATAGAATATCTCCAAAATGACATTATTACTCTTGCTCTTATAAGGTAGATAATCAACATTCTATATATGATTGATGGGACGTAGATAATTAATATTTTATAATAGATAATATTTTATAGTATATGTCAATACGTACGCCCCTTCAAGCTAGTGTGGGTCTATAAAAAGGGATAGAGACACAACACTTGTAATTGTATTTTTTTTGTTTTTTTTTTGTGTGTGTGGAAGAATGTGTTTGCAGCGAAGTTTGAACTCAAGACCTCCTGCTCTGACACCATGTTGAATTATCATATTTTTCAAAAAAAAATTAAGCTGATAAAGAAGCAGATGCTTTACGTTTTATATATGTTCCTTAGAACATACTTAGGGCACTAGTAGCAGAAGCCCTATATGGTGCCCTATCCCTAAAATGAAAATAAAAAATAGAGTTTACCTCAAAATAGCTTCCACAACAGAGTCTCTATCCCTATTTATTTTTAGGGATATGAACAGTGCATCCCTACTTGTGGGGATGCACTGTTCACGTCCCTAAACATATTTAATTATTAAAAATTATAAGGATAGAGATAGGGATGCTGCTGGAGTGAAATAATAAGTATTTAATGTGTATGAATAGGGTTGTGAGGTAGAATATGTATTATTTAATATTATTTAAAATGTTATAAAGATAAGGATAGAGATGCTGTTGTGGAGGTTTTTGAAGGATATGTATTATTTTATATTATTTTAATGATAAAATTTAGGGTCTCTGATAAGAGTGCCCTTCGATGTCTAAGGGATTGATTAAAATGCGTTCAGGCTAAATCAGAGACACCTCTCTATTAGGTGACATGCCTAAACGCTTCATGACTCTATCGCTATTAAGGAGGCTTCTAAGAGGGCTTTAGCCCGAGCCATCTAATCATGCAAAACGTACATGCTGCACCATATCTCCCAAGCTCGATACATGTTTATTGAGATAATTATCTCTACATGCATACAGTTCGTTCTGCACATTCATAGAAAAACTTTCCTAACATAGCAATGCTTTTGTTATGCACACGTCATGCTCACGTCTCTTCTTGTACATATACAAACATTTCTACAACGACCAATGTACATTGTACGCTCAATACCATACCAAAGAGAAAACATTACAATTAATTAAGTTGAATGACGATGACAAATTAAGTCACCTTGATGATTTGAGCCCTAATTTAATCTAGTTGATGAACACACAAGAACCCTAATGCCAAAAAGAGGAATGAGGATGGATTTTATGTATGCGGTGAGTCCAAGACCGTATCTTGGATTGCCTACGTATCTCTGCTCGCTCCAGAATCAAGCCTTACGTAGTTCCCGGAATGGGGTATTTATAGTGATCATACTTGCCTAAACCCTAAGGTTAAGTCGGCTTGTATTATTGTCACCTTTACCCTTAAATGGGCCTTGACCCCTTGCCCAAGCTATCATTTGGGTGGGCCTCGGACCGTGGTGTGGACTCTATCCTTATGGACTTGTCATCCCACACCGCTCGGTCGTCGACGAATGATAGTCGTAGCCTGGCTTTTATATGATGGCCTTGGCCTCGAGCCTGGCATCGACATGGATACACCGGAGTTATTTTATAATATGATGACCAACCGATAGACGACATGTGGAGGAGTGAAACCTCAGATCGTCATAAGCCCCCAGCACTTGAGAGGCGACTTCCGTTGTCCGAGGTCGGGTCTGTCATTTGAATCGCCATCGAGTTGGGTGTTTCTTTGGGGGGAGAAAGCCCGCCTTTTCATAACCCTAATCGCCTAAGCGTCCCACGTGGAGCGGTTTCTAGCCCACGAAACGCCTCAATCCCAAAAAGACGCCGTCACGCGCTTTGATAACCGCGATTTTGATGAGTTATAACCCCATTATCCCCTGTCTTTTTCAAATCATTCGCCATATCTTTTACAAGCATATAAAGGAGGAGGATAAAACAAAGCAGCAGAGCCTATTTGCCATTTCCTTCTTACAAACTCCAAACCCCAAACACCAAGTAAGTCTCTTTCTTTCCTTAGTGTTCTTCATCTTGTTTTTGATTTATCTATGTCAAGTAGTAGTGCAATCCCCGAATCCGATAGGGGTAGCGGAACGCCTTCCCAATCCCAAATTCCGTGCACTGCTGCCTCCGATCTTCTTCTCCGGCAAGAGTCCGCGAACCTTCACCTCCCCCTCCCGTCACTAACCAAATTTCCAAAAACTAGTAACAAGGATGGATGGAAAGGGTGCTAAGGGATGTCTAAGCACACTTACTTGAGAGGATGTTGTCGAAATTTGTCGAAATACAATCATCACTAACCCTCCATTTGAACCTCAACTCCTTCCGGTAACCATATATTTGCCGACGAGCCCCCGTAAGGATTCTCGCGATTTATGAGAACCAATCGGCGAGTGGATTGAGGTTTCCACTCGCCACCGCTTCGGCCATCCTCCACCACTACGAGATTAGCGTCTCCCAACTCGCTCGAACGGCGTCGAACTCTAATGGGGTTTATAATCGCATGTCGAGTGGCGCAAGTCCGCTTCTCGTGCCCGTATTCGATTTTATTACAAGATGGTTGCCACACCGACAAGTCGTGGTATTCCTTTCAAAGAAGGGCTAATCGGCATGAGTTCATTACGAGGGGGCCTTCTTCTCATGGGGAGTGGAAGCCTCGATTTTTCTTTGTCCGTCATGGCCTTGATAACCCCTACATCGGTCAATGGAGGTCGAGAGAGGAAACAAGACAAGCTTGGGAGAGAACCGGCTCACACGAGGCTCGACTCTGAGTGGGCATAATTTCGAGGTGTGTACTCGAGACTTGAGTCTCTTGTATCACCCGGCTCGCTAGAGGAAGCCGGGCCCATGCCCCTATGTAGGCCTCGAACGCTCTCGATCACGAGAATTGTAGGATGCTTTACTTATTTGCTTGTTTTTACATACTAGCCGTTCTTTAAATCGATAACTTGTTGTTTGTTGATTAAAAACTAACTTGTATTGCAGTGGGCAAATTCTCCAAAGTCACCAACCCTCAGCGCATTCCTGAGGCGACGGTCGTAGCTGCACCACCTCTCGAGGGTCAGGCCGCCACCGGCTTGCCAGTGGCTGAGACCAGCGTGCCTTCCTCTTCTCGAGGGGCGGGCGTTCCTCCACCCAGAATAAATCTTGCTGCCATTGAGTCGTCTGCCGGAGCTGGAACGACTGAAGTGCCCTCGACCACCGGCGAGCTAACCGTCCGATATGGCTCTCTTCGAGATGAAGACGAGGAGGAGTTGGTCGATTTAACCTCGAATGTCGAGGTTAATGTCGAGGAGCAAGCGGCTCGAACCAAAAAGAGGCCGTCTGTCGCCGAGGTGGTAAAGGAGCAGCTCGGAGCGAAGAGGAAGAAGGTTGGTTTGAGGCCACCGCCGAGTCGAGAATCGGTGTGGGTGGGTTTTTGATGACTACGCCGGTGTGGATGACAGAGACTGTCTTATGTTCTGCGAAAAGTCGAATCGCCTCGTAAGTCGATCCTCTTCTTATACTTGCTTTCCTCGAGGCCCATACCCTGTTTATTTATTGACTCGCGTTTTTCACTTTGTAGCATACTCTTGTTGGTCGAGGTCGCTGCTCGTCGGGCCGCCAAAACCGGAGAGTCGGCGAACGAGATCAAGAAGGAGAATGGCAGATTACTCCAAGACAACATCGCAAAAGGCGCCACTCTCTGTAGAAAAACAAGATAACGAGTTGAAGCAAGAGTCGGTCGCCAAGCTCGGGAGTCGCAAAATAGGTTAGTGGTCTTTGAAGCAAAGTGCCGCCACTACCGAAGCCGAGAGCTAGACCGAGTCACGAGATGAAAGGCAAGATCGTGGTCGAGAGGCTTGCTCAAGTGGCTCAAGACTATGAGAGCTCGCAGCAGCGTCGAAAAGCTGCAGATGAAGAAGCTAGGAAGGCTCGTCAAGATCGAGATGCGCTACAGGCTGAACTGTATCGAGCTCAGGCGCAGGTCGAGGAGGCTAAGACTGAGGCCATCATGGAGTATCGCAAGTCATCCAACCTTGAAGATGATCTAGAAGTTATTATGCGAGCTTCGATGATGGGTGGATATACGCTGGCCGTGGATCAAATGAAGGAGGTCACTCCGAGCTTCGACATGTCGACTCTCCAGACGCCTATGTTCTATAATCCCGACTCGGAGAAGCTGTATGATCGGTACTTCGAGGAGTTTCAGCAGGGAGAGTCCTTGGCCATAAAGTATGCTCCTCCTACACTACTCCGCTTTCGATCGCCGCCGATCCGACCTCTACAGAACCGACTTCGCGAATCCTAGTCCGACCCTGGCTAATCGCGATAGCAAAATAACTAATCGCTAACTTTAACCGGCGAGTATCGAATCAACAAGAGTATAGTATAGATAGCAAGGTCGAATCCACAGGAACAACGCTTAAGTACCAAAGTCGACGTAGAACTTGGTTTAGGTCAAGATTGCGGTGGAGAGATATTACACTAGTGCGTAAAGTAAAAATTAGCTAACGGTTGCGATTCTAGTTATTAAAAGGTATAGCCGAATTATGATCCAACGAGTTATTTTTACCCCTAAGGGAAGACTTGACAAGGAGCGTGTTTTAACCAACCTTCCTTTCCACAATTTTTTAACGACATCCACGGGTGCCAACTCCTAATTCGTGTTAAGATCTCAACAACTCTCACTCAACACCCTATGTGAAGTTAATTAATTTTCCTTTAGAAAACCGATTAACCTAACATGATTACGCTCTTAGAGTCGCCGAACAACGATGACAAACCTCAGATTGGAAACGGTCCTAACAACTAGGCCGAATCTACGCAACGATCCTAAAACCCTTTTCCCACATCTCACCGCAAAATACATTTATAGGTTCGATATGTGTGACAATGAACTAAATGATCGCTTTAATTCAAAGACGTCGATTAAGTTTTAGGGACGTGGATTACTCATTAAAACATTATTTTACGCGCTACACAACTCCCGCTTAATCCCCTTGTATGCTTTTACTGCTTTTACATAATTCGACTATACGTGACGCTTAGCTATTCATTTTGGCGATAATAACGGAATGATTAACGGAAATTATATTAACGATGAAAAGTAAAAGCGAATTCATTTTTTTTATAAGTACATATATATATTTATATATATATAGATATATAGTTATATAGCTAATAATATATATAAGTGCATAAAAGTAAATATACTATATATATATATATAAGTGCGTAAAAGTAAATACGTAAGTAAATGCGTAAAAGTAAATATATATATATATATAAGTCACGTAAATAAAATGCGTAAGTAAAATGCGTAAAAGTAAATAAAAAAATCAAAACAACGAACTATTGATAACTATACTATTACAACGGTATTTTAATTAATTTATATAAAACATATATATATATATCTATATATATAAGTACACGGCCCAAACGAGATGAAAATACAAAAGAAAAGAGATGAAGAAGATGAAAGGAACGAGATCCATATATATATATAAAATTACCCGATTATAAATTCTTGATTCAGATCTCGTATTCTTCCTGACATTACAACGACTACAAATGCACACCGAGCTACCGATAATTTCCTAAAGCATTACAACGATACTACTATTACTAAATTTATTTCGCATAAGGCCAGCATTAAAAAAAAAACGAGAGAGATAGATATATATATATATACACAGAGTGTATATATAAAAATGGTGCCTCCTTCGCTCTCTTGATGTCCTCATATATATAGAAAAAGGTTGAAGGCCGGCCCAGGTCGGTCATAGCCGGACCAGTCCGGGTACCATCATTGCTTATGACTCAAAGCATGATTCTCGAAGGATCGATTGATTATATTTATGTAATTAAAACTTGTAAAATCAGTATCTTGAGTTGTAGACCTCCAAAATTGCAAACGAAATGCCAAAATTAAGGTCTCGAAAACTCTACAACTTTCATGAAGGACTCTTCTCCAGAAAACGCCGCCTTGATAAGCAAATTCATACTCCGAACGCTTTATGGGATTTTTACGAAATTGAATCAATTAGCCACTTGACCACCATTTAAGTTGTAGAAGTCCGATTGACTTGATTCAAAATCCATTGGAAAGAGTTCTGGAAGATATACAACTTTTATGAAGGACACTTCTTCAGAAAATGTCGCTTTGATGAGCCATTTCCATTACGTGTCGCTTTTCTGACATTTCTACCGATACTGATCGATTAGCCACTTGGTCATAACTTGAGTTGTAGACCTCCAATTAACATGATTCAAAATGCGTTGGAAAGCTCTATCAAAGATCTACAACTTTCATTAAGGCCACCTCCTCAGAAAATGCCGTTTTAATGGGCCATTGGTTCGTCGAAGATATAAATCGTTAGTGACACTACGAACCACCGATCCACTTGACCTTTGCTCAAGCAAGACACTCTTATATCCCTAAAAACACCTCTTTTAGTTTCAAAACGTGTCGTTACTCGGGATTTTGGTTAACCTATAATTCGCAATAAACCACCAAAATACCAAACGAACTGACACGACACACACCGTTACTAAACCGGTACAAAACTATAAAACACGCTAAAAATACGATATTTTATATAATAACTACTACTAACATATTTAGATGAAACATAGGAATTAATGACTCGAATCGATATAAAAATACTCGAAATGATATCGAAACGGGTTGAAAAGTTATAAAATAACGGTGAATTTTTCCGTTATCACAACCCCCTACTTAGCTTTTGGTCGCCCTCGAACAAAAACAAGCGATAAAATAAAAATGAATGAAGGAAAAATTCATAAAAGATAAGATGTAAGGAACAACCAAATGATATAACCTTTAGAATTATAACCAAAGCGTTAACCTCAATATAATCAGATAACAGAGTGTGTGTGACATGCCTTTTCAATTTCCACTATCCTCTCTTGAATAAATCAAGCAAACGCACTAGTATCCATTCGCATAATCCTAACAACTTTCCTAGGTATAGGCAAGAATAATTCCACACACAAATTCTCCCGTGTACTTATTAGGATAATCCCTAATGCATATCATTTAGTTTATACTTTGGGATAGTCGTAAGATAACTAAGTTTTCAACCAACTTTTTCTTTTCTTTTCTATTATTATTTTTTTTTTTTTTCATAGAATACTAACATATCCGAACTCATTGCCAAAATCGACTATCTTGCAAGCGCCATGAGGTGAGATTGAATACATTAATACCTATCTAATTTTTTTTTTTTTTTTTTTTTTTTTTTTTTTTTTTCATGTGTAGCTTATGCCTCATTCCCAAAGAATAGGATGTTTCGTGATAACACCCTAGCCGGACTACAATCATCAGCATTCGGGAGCTTTTAAACCTCATAGTGGTATAGGGCGCTTCGTGATAACGCCTCTACCGCACTCAAATCATTGGTAGCTACAACCGACATATATATAGTTTATCTTATTTTGACATTCTTTCTATCACATTCAAACCTTCGTATATTCACAAGACACGCTTAAAAGTTAGGTACTAAGTTATCGCTATTATCTCTGTAATAACCACTAGATACCGAATGGATACAGCTTTAAAATTTTCGCTTCAATATCAAAGGCTTACGTGAACAAGAATTCATGTTACACAAATATATTTGGAATTACAATGCACTTACGGTTCACGTTGGTTATACATATCCAATTTGATCATTACATCTTTAAATCCATGAAATATATACCTTATAAAAATTATTTTAATCAACTAAATAATGCTCAAAAAGATCAACAACTAAGGGTTTAAACACTTACTTCCATTTCTAGACCATCCTCGACTCTACCCCCCACTTACGATTTTGCATTATCCTTAAACATATTGAGTGAGATAGAGAAGAGAACTTAGCTTATAAACTTGGCGTAAAGATGCTATCAAATCCCGTAATAAACCATGAAAGCACGTCCCCGAATCCATGTAACAAAACAAACAAAACAAAGCCAACACGGGACATGGTCCTCGTGCAAAGTATGCAATAGGGATATGGGAATAATAAGATAATGGCCTCACACGTCGTAAAATTCGATAGGCAATATAATAGCTTTAGATGGAAAAATAACCCACACGGGTAAAGCACGTAACATCTAAGCATATACGATCATGAGAGTATCACATAATCATATATCGTAGTCATGTCACTATTCCTAGTTTCATTTTTTATTACACACGCTTTATTAAAGCGGAATACTCACCACTATACTACAACAACAAGAAATTTGAAATGCACTAGATCGTAAAATGAAATGTGTGAAAGAGTATTGAGTCGTTTATACCCGCATCCTCAAGGATTCAATAACCTAAGTCCAAGAAATGATACATTTGAATTTTTATCTTTTGCTCCATCGGGATTTTCGGATAACCACCTAATCATTCCTCTTAATGAAATTCAAACATTCATCCCGAGACTTGGTTGTGCTTTGTGTTCATCTTTCATACAGATTCTACATTTCATTAAGATTAGGCTTATTCAAATTATCATTATTATTATTATTAACGGGCCGCCTCCCGGTAGCGCTTTTTTGTTTAACGTCGTTGGCTCGACTAAGATTCGTAAATGATTTAACAAGGCTCGGATCACCAAATGCACAATTTCAAGAGCCTCATCGAATGGTAACTTCTTATACTTTTTTAGACGAAGGCGTTCTCAGAATGAACGCTCCATGCTTCGGATGTGTTACCTCGATGGCTCCCGAGTCGAAAACTCGTAATACCGTATATGGTCCCGACCACCTTGACTTAAGTTTGCCTTGAAATAAATGGAGGCGAGTATTATAGAAAAGGACCTCATCACCTACGCTGAAAATTCGAGGTTTGATAAACTTATCATGAAGCAATTTGGTCTTTTCCTTATATTTCACTAACAATCGTAGCTTGAAGGCGAAACTCATCTAACTCGTTTAACTGGGCCATCCTTCTTTCACCGATTAATGCGTCATCCATATTTAAATTCTTAATCGCCCAATAGGCCTTATGTTCTAACTCTACGGGGAGATGGCAAGCCTTGCCAAAAACGAGCATGTAGGGTGACATACCTATTGGTGTCTTGAACGCAGCTCGTGTGCCCAAAGTGCATCATCTAACTTCTTTGACCAATCCTTAAGGTTAGAATTTACTGTCTTCTCCAAGATTCTTTTAATTCCTCGATTGGACACCTCTACTTGGCCACTAGTCCTGGGATGGTAGGCGCTCCTAACTTATGAGTGACCCTGCATTTCATTAAAAGCTTATTGAAATCTCTATTAGCAAAGTGACTTCCATTATCACCGATTATTGCTCGAGGTATTCCATACCGGGATATAATATGTTTCTTAAGAAATTTTATGACTACATGTTTGTCGTTAGTGGGTGAAGCAATTGCCTCAACCCACTTTGAAACGTAATCACAAAGCGATAAGAATGTACTCGATTCCCGAAAGAAGACGGATATGGTCCCATGAAGTCTAATCCCCATATATCAAATACTTCACACACTAATATCGGTTTCGGGGCATCTCATTTCTCTTGAAATCCTTCCTGAGCGCTGACAAAGCGCACACATCTTAACATAAGCATATGCATCCTGAAAATAGTAGGCCAAGAGAACCCACTTTGTAACACCTTTAACGCTGTTCTCTCGCCGGTAAGTGCCACCGCCTCTTTATCATGGCAAAACGAGAGAATACTCACTATCTCACCGCTCATCAACACATCTCCTCGTGATTCCATCAAGACATAGCCTAAAAATTAAGGGATCTTCCCACACATATCGGTTTACCTCACTAAAAACTTTTTTTCTCGTTTTCATCAAACTCAGGATCTACAAATCCACACTCGTAATAATTAACAAAAGGTGCATACCAAGGGTTCCCATTCTTTCCTCTCTCTCGCAGAAGTTTCTCTCTTAACCGGAAGCATCGTATTCACTACTTAACAACCGCTTCATCCCGAAAATGATCATCAATTTCAACCCTAATAGAGTGTTTCTTGTCTCCTGCTCCATCCTACCGAGGTGGTCACCACTACGCTCTCACACCTTTTCGATTCTTAATTTCTACGCCGAACTCTTGAGTAGTAAAATCCATCTTAACAAGCGTGGTTTTGCATCCTTCTTAGCAAATAGATATCTCAACGCAAAGATGGTCAAGTGTGAACTATGACTTTCGATCCAACCAAGTATGACCGAACTTATCGAAAGCAAAACAACAAATAAAAGTTCCTTTTCGGGCCAGTGGCATACTTTTGTTGAGCCGAGTTCATGGTATGACTCGCATAGTAGATAGGCTGGCGAAACAACTTGTCAATCTTCCGACCTAGGATGACTCTCCTAAGATAATCACTCAGATCACACATCACTTCAACCCTTAGACCAATCAAAGCTACTAAGATAGGAGCCGAAGTAAGAAGTTTCTTTAGGGTTCAAAAGCATCTAGGCATGCCGCATCAAAAACACAGGGCTCCCTTTATCAATTGAAGAGTAAGAGGTCTAGCAATGTGGGAAAAACTCGAATGAATCTACGATAAAACCTCGCATGTCCCAAGAATGAACGTAGAGTCTTCTGATTCAGAGGCATAGGAAGCTTAGAAATTACCTCTATTTTTGCTCTATCGACCTCTATTCCTTTCCCCGATACCTTATGTCCTAAAACAATTCCCCGCTACTATGAAATGACACTTTTCCCAATTTAAAACCAAGTTTGTCTCTTCACAACGTGAAAGCACCTTATCAATGTTCGACAAACATTCATCATAAGTATCACCAAAACACACTAAAGTCATCCATAAAAACTTCCATGAAATGCTCTATCATATCAAAGAAAGATGGCCATCATGCATCGTTGGAATGTCGCAGTGCATTACACAACCCAAACGGCATTCTTCTAAATGCAAAGGTGCCATACGGACATGTGAAAGTAGTTTTATCCTGGTCATGTATATCGATGTGAATTTGATAATAGCCACTAAAACCATCCAAAAGCAAGAAAATGCATGACCACTTAGACGCCTAGCATTTGATCAATAAAGGGTAGGGAAAATGATCTTTCCTAGTCTTATCATTTAGCATGCGAAAATCAATACAAACCCCGTGACCAAGAATTAAACGAGTAGAATAGGCACACCTTTTTCATTAAGCTCAACTCAGAATGCCTCCTTTCTTAGGCACGACTTGCGTGGGGCTCACCCATTCACCGCCGGAGATTGCGTAGATTATCCCTAACTCGAGCATCTTCACCACGCCTTTCCTCACCACTTCTTTGCATATGTGGGTTTAGTCGCCTCAAATCGCCTCGACCGGCTTGGCATCTTCTTCTAGAATGATCTTGTGTTGCGTATATCAAGATCGATCCCTTTTATGTCAACCATCTTCCATCCGAAGGCCTTTTGTGTTTTTTCGTAACGTGGATCAACTTAGCTTCCTCGCAAAACGGTTAGTGCAGATGAAACAATAAGAGGAAGTAATTCATCAGTTCTAAAACACATACTTTAAATGCTTAGAAGTGGCTTCACTCAGACGTTAGTGGTTCCTCGATTGATGGCTTTGGCAACTTGCTACCAAACCGAGCTCTAGCTTCTTATTCCACTTATGCGCCAACAAAAGGAGTTGCCTCCAAATGATATACCCGAACTCTCATTTGTGGATCATCATCTCTCATGGTGCTTGACTTCATCAAGCATTCTTCCATTGGTTCTTGGTATCCCCGCAGTTAGTGTGCTCCACAATACAAGGATATATAGCATCAATGTAAAAACAATCACTCTTTTCATCATTAGGATGCTTCATCGCCTTATACACATTTATGACTACACTCTCTTTCCCGACTCGTAGTATAATCTCTCCTCTTAACGCCTATCAAGGTCTCTCCTGTGTTCAAGAAAGGCCGACCTAACAAAAGTGGGGTTTTAGAATCCATATCCATATCTAAAACTACGAAGTCAACGGGAAAACAAACTTGTCTACCTCGCACCAACACATCTTCACTACCCCTGAGGTTTCCTAATGCACTCTATCCGCCATCCGTAAGGTCATTCCAGCTTGGCTCTAATGCTCCCAATCCCAATTTCTCATAAACTCCTCTGTGCATCAGCTCACGTAAGCCCCTAGATCACATAGCACATTTTTAAACACAGCTTCTCCAATGGTAATTGGGATGGTAAAGCTACCTCTATCCTCGTAATCTTGGGAGGTATCTTATTCTCAAAGATTGCGTAACATTCCCACTCAAATGCACCATCTCATTGCATCTTCTCCTTACTCGACAACATTCCTTTTAAAAACTTAAAGTATGGGGAATGCTCAAAATTGCCTCTAATAGGGGAATATTCACCTCTACCTTCCTTAAAAGATTCAGAAATTTTGCCTCGACCCTGGGTCGATGTCCTTTCTCGGTTCCCTTGAGGATAGGGTAAAGTATTAACATCAAAATCGTGGGGAGGAGGAGGAATTCGCTTTTCTTACCTCTTTCTTTAAAGCGGTGAGGCTTCTTCTTCTTTGATGTCCAAGACCACATAGTCTTTCTTCGGTGTCGCTCTTCCAATGCTTTCTTATTTGCCTCACCCAAAGCCTTTTTCGTGGCTTCCAATTCTTTCCTCATTGCTTCCATTCTCTCGCTTGATATTGCCACCTCTAAATCTTCGATCTCGACTTCACCATACATAGCTCCTTCACAACTAACCGCTTTTCTCAGCTTTCTCGCCGCTTCTTCACCCATAATTCTTTCTTTTTTGTCACTCACCCGACCTCTTTACTACTTCGTGTGAACACAAAGATTCACATCCTTTGGATTCCTCTCGTGTTACTCGGGAGTCCACCACTTAGATTTGTCTTTGTGAGTGTCGGTTATTTGTCCTACTTGGGTCTCCAAGTTCGAATGGCGTAATGTGTGACCACTTTTTGCTCTATAGCATTCTTATTTAACTCGTAAACATTCCTGCCTAATTTCTCCAGTGAGTATCTCAAAGGTCATCTTCTGACACACGTAATTGTTTGGTTGTTGATTGCTTTGATTGTTCTCGTGCGTATGAGCGCTTGATGTTGATAGGTGCCGAATTATTACTTCTCAACGCCGGCCGCTCACTTGCCGATTCTCGATTGTTTTGTCGACCTTGATTCTCGATTCCAACCTTGATTCTGTTCCAATATGAACTCGATTTTGTTGGCCTTGTGGATCGAAACGTGGATTCTCGACTATTCGATAGTATCCTTGGTTTTGATTCGGTGTGAACTCGATTCGGGAATTTCGATTCCAAGGTCGGTTGTATGAGCTTTGGTTTTGCCTAAAACCTTGGTTCTCGATTATTGTTTCGATTCCACTCGATTCGCCTCGATTCCAACCTTGTCCAACATAATTCACATCATATTGTTGTGAACCATCATTCATACCATAATCCAATTGTGGCCCTTGCCGATTATTAAAGTTTTGGTTCCACTCGTTGTCGCCAAACTCTTGCCGATTCATATCCATCCGTCCCATCGCATAGACATTCATTCGCCGCTGGTCATTCCGATTGCCGATCGTTGTTGTAATCGAGTAGGTGTCAACTCGTTGTGTATAAGTGGATTTTTCAATGATGCACATTCTATGGCGTAATGTCCACTTCCACAGAGTTGGCACCGATGTGTCTTCTTTCTTTCGACTCCATTCGGTCCATCTTTAGTACCATTTCTTGCATCTTGTCATGCATGGCGATTCTCGATCGAGTTCCTCTTTCAAATGACTTTACACTTTCCATCGGGGCTTTCTTCTTCTTTCGCCGATCCCCATTGTCCTTCTCCATCTCGCCGCATTTTCTATCCGCCTCATTGCTTGTTCCGTGGTAGATTCATAATATCTCCGCCGCTTGCAAAGATTCAAATTGTTTTGGTCCATCGGCTCTAAGGCCCTGAATAATATAATGACTTGCTCCACCGTAGAAAACCGTGTGGGGGGCATCTCTTCAAAGAACCCCCAAATCTTTCATAAGTCTCTTTTAGTGTCTCTCCTCGAGACCATCAAACGAAGAGATTTCTTCTTTCGATCTAAAATCTTTGCCGGAGGGAAGTACTTTTTCAGAATACTCAAGTTACGCCAAATTTCACGATGTAACGAGTCATTTGGTAAAGAGTCGCACTCAATCCTTAGCAGCCTCCTCTTAATGCAAACGGAAAACTATTAATTTTACCGCCTCATCACTCACCCCGTTATATTTCATTGTCCCACGATCCGAGAAAGTGATCCGTAAAGTCGCTCGGGTTCTCGCCGACTTCCCATGGAACAAGGCATGTTCCCTAACATGTTCAAAATATTTTGCTTAATATCCATGTTATTTGCATTAATCGGGGTACCCTAATTGGGTTATGTCCTATAACTTCCTGTGGGGTAGTGACGTAATCTCGACAAACCTCACCCATGTGCTTGCCGAGCCATCGGTCGGCGAGGTGGATTATACGGGTTATACGGGTTTTGGAACCCCTGTTGATTTCCTTGCATCTCTAGCATCCAAGTACTCGATTTACCGCTTCTTGGTCTAATTCGGTCCAAGTCCTGTGTATCCCGAGCATCTTGTCCTACTCAGTATTGTCCAATCCCTGGCCTCCGATTAAACCGCGTGTATCCCAACCGACGTAGCCCTCGTGTTGTCTTCTCTCGGTGGTTCATGACGAGGGGTCCTCGTGGAGTTTGCAAAGGTATCATGCATTACCACCAAAGAGTGGTTGAGGTTTGCCCTCAGAGAGTCTGCTCATCACCGGGTCCTTCCTGCTTTTTCTAGTTATTATATCGTCCATTTCGCAGAGGAATTAGAAAGTGATCTTTCTAATGTCTCTCTTCTTCAAACAAAGGGTTCGGACTAGCGACTAGATTTCTCCTCGGCGCCGATCGCTTTATGACGTATGTAAGCTTCGATTTCTTGGATGGGTTCGATGAGAGGTTCTTTAGAGCTTCGAGTCATTCACCGACGAACAGAAGCAACACGAAAACAAAATAAAACGACCTAAGCCTGTGCTTTCGGTCAACTTACAAGATATCAAACGTTAGTTCCCGCAACGGCGCCAAAAATTCTTGATAGCAAAATAACTAATCGCTAACTTTAACCGGCTGTAGTATCGAATCAACAGAGAGTATAGTGATAGCAAGGTCGAATCCACAGGAACAACGCTTAAGTACCAAAGTCGACGTAGAACTTGGTTTAGGTCAAGATTGCGGTGGAGAGATATTACACTAGTGCGAAAGTAAAATTAGCTAACGGTTGCGCTCTAGTTATTAAAAGGTATAGCCGAATTATGATCCAACGAGTTATTTTTACCCCTAAGGGAAGACTTGACAAGGAGCGTGTTTTAACCAACCTTCCTTTCCACAAGATTTTTAACGACATCCACGGGTGCCAACTCCTAATTCTCGTGTTAAGATCTCAACAACTCTCACTAACACCCTATGTGAAGTTAATTAATTTTCCTTTAGAAACCGATTAACCTAACATGATTACGCCTTAGAGTCGCCGAACAACGATGACAAACCTCAGATTGGAAACGGTCCTAACAACTAGGCCGAATCTACGCAACGATCCTAAAACCCTTTTTCCCACATCTCACCGCAAAATACATTTATAGGTTCGATATGTGTGACAAAGAACTAAATGATCGCTTTAATTCAAAGACGTCGATTAAGTTTTAGGACGTGGATTACTCATTAAAACATTATTTTACGCGCTACACAACTCCCGCTTAATCCCCTTGTATGCTTTTACTGCTTTTACATAATTCGACTATACGACGCTTAGCTATTCATTTTGGCGATAATAACGGAATGATTAACGGAAATTATATTAACGATGAAAAGTAAAAGCGAATTCATTTTTTTATAAGTACATATATATATTTATATATATATAGATATATAGTTATATAGCTAATAATATATATAAGTGCATAAAAGTAAATATACTATATATATATATATAAGTGCGTAAAAGTAAATACGTAAAGTAAATGCGTAAAAGTAAATATATATATATATATAAGTGCGTAAATAAAATGCGTAAGTAAAATGCGTAAAAGTAAATAAAAAAATCAAAACAACGAACTATTGATAACTATACTATTACAACGGTATTTTAATTAATTTATATAAAACATATATATATATATATATATATATAAGTACACGGCCCAAACGAGATGAAAATACAAAAGAAAAGAGATGAAGAAGATGAAAGGAACGAGATCCATATATATATATAAAATTACCCGACATAAATTGATTCAGATCTCGTATTCTTCCTGACATTACAACGACTACAAATGCACACACCGAGCTACCGATAATTTCCCGAGCATTACAACGATACTACTATTACTAAATTTATTTCGCATAAGGTCACTAAAAAAAAAACGAGGAGATAGATATATATATATATACACAGAGTGTATATATAAAAATGGTGCCTCCTTCGCTCTCAATGATGTCCTCATATATATAGAAAAAGGTTGAAGGCCGGCCCAGGCGGTCATAGCCGGACCAGTCCGGGTACCATCATTGCTTATGACTCAGCATGATTCTCAAGGATCGATTGATTATATTTATGTAATTAAAACTTGTAAAATCCGTGATCTTGAGTTGTAGACCTCCAAAATTGCAAACGAAATGCCAAAATTAAGGTCTCGAGAAACTCTACAACTTTCATGAAGGACTCTTCTCCAGAAAACGCCGCCTTGATAAGCAAATTCATACTCCGAACGCTTTGCGGGATTTTTACTTAAATTGAATCAATTAGCCACTTGACCACCATTTAAGTTGTAGAAGTCCGATTGACTTGATTCAAAATCCATTGGAAAGAGTTCTGGAAGATATACAACTTTTATGAAGGACACTTCTTCAGAAAATGTCGTTTTGATGAGCCATTTCCATTACGTGTCGTTTTACGACATTTTACTGATACGAATCGATTAGCCACTTGGTCATAACTTGAGTTGTAGACCTCCAATTAACATGATTCAAAATGCGTTGGAAAGCTCTATCAAAGATCTACAACTTTCATTAAGGCCACCTCCTCAGAAAATGCCGTTTTAATGGGCCATTGGTTCGTCGAAGATATAAATCGTTAGTGACACTACGAACCACTGATCCACTTGACCTTTTAAGCTCACAGCACACTCTTTATATCCCTAAAAACACCTCTTTAGGCCTCAAAACGTGTCGTTACTCGGGATTTTGGTTAACCTATAATTCTCGCAATAAACCACCAAAATACCAAACGAACTCCGACATTTACACACCGGTTACTAAACCGTACAAAACTATAAAACACGCTAAAAATACGATATTTTATATAATAACTACTACTAACATATTTAGATGAAACATAGGAATTAATGACTCGAACTGATATAAAAATACTCGAAATGATATCAGAAACGGGTTGAAAAGTTATAAAAATAACGGTGAATTTTTCCGTTATCACTAACCCCTGATCTTTATCTTCTACACTTTAAATTTGAAACTTTGTAATGACATTTTTGAAAATCAACTTTGGCTGGTATTTCGACCTGGCCGCATCTTGTAACAACTATGCTCTGAACTTAACTTGCTTTGATTTTGTAATTTAACTTGTGTTTGCTTTCTCATTATTTTGCTTGTCTTCTCGATGCGTTATAGTCTTTCGCTTGTCGAGCCTCTGGCTCTGTTTGCTACTCGCTACTCACTTTATTCGCTGCTTTTATTATTGATATCGTGTTGCCCCCCAAGTGTATTATGAACCCTTGGTTCTTATTACACTTGAGATTGATATGCTTGCCTTAGTATTTCACCCCTTAGGCTGAGCATTTTAGTGTAAACTGTCCCTGGTCTTTGGTCTTTTTCGCTACTCGAGCTCTTTTGACCATCGATCGACAGTGGTCCCGACTATGCGAACCGCCCTTTGTCTGGCCTTTTTCGCCTCTCCGCTCGCTTTGGCTTTCGACTTGGACAGTGGCCCGACTATGCGAACCGCCCTTGTCTGGCCTTTTTAGCCTCTCTGGGCTCGCTTGGCTTTCGACTTGGACAGTGGCCCGACCATGCGAACCGCCTTTATGCCTTTGCATTCGCCGCCCATTAGGCTAACTTTGCTTTGGCTTGTCTAGATTTCCGACCATGGATTTCTATTCGTTGTTGATTATTTTGCCTTTAACTTTCCTCGTCACATTGGACTTGTATCGCTTTTGGCTATAAATCCTAACAAACACAAAAAACATCTCGAGAAAGCATACTTTTATTAGAATGTCATAGATCGTCACATGGACTTATTACAAGATTTAACATTAAAAGTAAATAAAAGTTCATAAAAGCTTATCTCAGACATAATACTTCCTCAGATTGTTGGCATGCCAATGTCGAGGAACAGTAGTCCCGTCCGCCCGACCAAGTTGATAAGACCCTTTGGGGTGGACTTTCAGAATCTGATAAGGTCCTTCCCAATTCGGGGTTAACTTTCCGACCGCCTCTTGTCGACTTGCTTCATTCTTCCTTAGAACCAAATCACCGACCTTGAAGTATCGATGCCTGACCCTCGAGTTGTAATACTGAGAGATCTTCTGTTTATACCTTGCCATTCTGGCTGAGGCTATCTCTCTTCGCTCTTCGACATTGTCCCTTTCTTGTCGGAGTTCGGGATCATTTGTCTCCACATTGTAGGCCAGAACTCGAGGAGAAGGAACTCCGATCTCGGCGGGAATCACCGCTTCACACCCATATACCAAAGAGAAAGGAGTTTCTCCAGTTGATGAATTTGGAGTCATCCCTATATGACCATAGGATGCTCGGAAGTTGAATTGCCAATCTCGACCTTCTGCCTCTAGCCTCTTCTTTAACCCCAGCTTGATCTGTCGGTTAGTCTGTTCGACTTGACCGTTTTCCTGGGGGTGAGCCACTGAGGTGAATCGCTGGTCGATTTGGTACTCACTGCACCATTCCCTAACTTTTCGATCCTCGAATCGGGTACCATTATCCGAGATTAGAGCTTTCGAATTCGCACTGGCAGAGGATGTCGACCCATAAGAATTTTTAATGGTTGGAGCTCGGATGTCGGGCAAAGCCTTAGCTTCTACCCATTTCGTGAAGTAGTCCACCGCAAACGACCACTTAATCCGAGATTTCCGGAGCTCGAGGTAAAGGTCCTACAATATCGACCCCACCGATCAAACGGCCATCTTGACGAGATGACGTTCATATCTTGTGCTTGTTGATGAGAGATATTATCATGGATCCGACAAGCGTTGCATTTTTGAACAAGATTGTTCGCGTCTCGTTGCATCGACGGCCAAAAATACCCAAACTAACTTGCATTTTCGAGCTAACATTCTTGCTCCACGTTGATTTCCACACGCCTCTATGAATTTCCTCCAAGAGATATTCGCCTTCATTTTCGTGAGACACATCTTAACCATGGATTTACAAAGGATTTCCGATAAAGGATGTCGTCGAAGAACGATATCGAGTGGATCAAGTCGAACTTTCCGGCTTGCACTTTATCACCGGGTAGTATTCCGCCTTTTAGATAAAGGCGATCGAGTCCATCCATGTGGCTCACCGAGTAATCGGCCGGGCCTCTCGCTTCGATGTAACTCCTATCGGTCGAGAATTCGACTAGAACCTTCTTACTTGACATGAAGTTTGAGGCCAACTTGGAGAGCGACGCCTCTCTTGTTCGACTTCGGGAATCTCGCTTTCGGAATGAACCGCTTTGAATTTTGGTATGAGGCTTTGGACAATCGCTAAGTAATTCTTCATGGTTTCTTCCTTAGCCTCATACTCCCTTTAACATGATTAACCACTAGCCGTGAGTCGTAAGAACCGACAAATCTTCGACACCCAAACAAAGCGAGCTTTAAACCAAGAATCATAGCCTTATATTCACCTTCGTTGTTCGTTGCTTTGAAGTCGAGCGAAGGGCGTAAGGGAATTCCTCGCCTTCGGGCTTACCGTAAGAGCCCCGCTCCGCCCTCCTCCTTACTCGATGCTCCATCGACCAAGAGTCCATTTTTCCTCCGGGCCTTGCTTTTCTTGATCGAGTTGAACGGAGATCCTTCGGCTAAAAATCCGCCAAGGCCTGTGCTTTTATCGCAGATTCGAGGAACGAACTCGATGTCGCATCGGGCCATTTCAATCACCCATTTTGCCAATCGACTGAGGTGTCGGGTTTTGCCAATATTTGCTTTAGTGGTTGGTCGCTGACTACCACAATGGGTGGGCTTGAAAATAGGGCCTCAACTTTCTCGAGGCATGAACAAGACATAATGCTAACTTCTCGGTCGGGCGAATATCGGACCTCGGGCCATGCAAAGCCTTGCCGACAAAGTAGATTGGCACTTGGCCATGTACCCTTCTCGAACTAGGACCGCACTCATCGCCCTCGATATACCGCCAAATAAACTAACAACTTTTCCCTTCTCGAGGAGAAGTAAGTAGGGTAGGTAACTCGACAAATAAGTCTTCAACTCTTCAAAGGTCAGTCGACATTCATCGTCCCAATGAAAAGGATCGCCTTTCGGAGTATCTTGAAAAATGGTAGTGCACGCCGTGCCGATCTCGATAGAAACTCGTTAAGAGCCGCCATTCGACCCGTGAGCCTCTGTGATTTCCTTGATATTTCGTGGCGCGGGCATATTCTTTAGTGTATCAATTTTATCCGGTTAGCTCAATCCCGCCCTTTGAAATCATATAACCCAAGAACTTACCCGACCTAACTCCAAAAGTACACTTCTTCGGTTTAATCTCATCTCGCGTTTCTCTCAACACTTCAAAACCTCTCGAGCATCGTCTCAGTGCATCGCTCATAGATCGACTCTTGATAAGCAAGTCGCCTACATAAACTTCCATACATCTACCGATTTGCCTTGCAAATATCTTATTGATCGCCTCTCGGTATGTTGCCCCAGCCGTTTTTAATCCGAATGGCATGGTCACATAAATGTAAGGTGCCGACTTCGTGATAAATGCAGCTTTCTCCGCGTCTCGAGGTCCATTAGAATCTGGTGGTACCTTTATACGCATCTAAAAACCAAAAACTTCAAAATCTATGGTCGAGTCTACTAACCTCGCCGATCTTAGGCAACGGATATGAATCTTTTGGACATGCTTTGTTAAGATCTCGTGAAGTCCACACACATGCGCCAACCGCCATCGGGCTTTTTGACTAATACCGGGTTAGCTAGCCACTCGGGTAGAATACCTCTCTCGATCCTGGTCGCCAATAGCTTGCCGACTTCCAACTCTATAGCTTCAAGTCGATCGGACGCGAAATTCCTCTTCTTCTTCGCTTGACCGGCTTTTTAGCCTGGTCAATCTCAAGCTTATGAATCGCAATGTCGGTGAGCATACCCCGGCATGTCGGTGGCTTTCCAGGCAAAGATGTCTCTCGAACTCGATTAGAAGCTTAACCAAGAGTCGCTTTTTTTTCTTTTAGGATCCAAATCCCGACTTGCACACACCGATCGTCCTCTCCTTCCCCGTAGTCGGACGCTTTTATCGCGGCCACTCGAGACCCAACTCTTCTCCTCTTCTTCCTCTCGAATCGCCTTCGACTAAGACTTGTTGAACCGCCATTTTCCCATTCATGACTACAGAGTTACAACTCCTAGCGACTTCAACATCTCCTTTTACTTCATGGGAACCGCTCTCGGTAGGAAACTTCATGCTATTATGGAATGTGGAAATGATAGCCCGAAGGTCGAAGAGTGCCGGCCGCCCTAGAATAACATTATAGGCGAGATGGAGCCTTGACCACCACATAATTTAATTCAAGTGTCCGTCCTTTCGCCGGCCCCAATCAAGCCGTGAGTAACTTTATCGAGCCCATGGGATGGATCGCTTGCCTTGTGAATCCGAACAGGGAGACGCGCATGGGGCAAGGTCCTTCTCTTTCAACTTCATTGCTTGAAACGCCGAGTGGTATATGATGTTCATCGCACTCCCATTATCGATACTGACTTCTCGATACACGGGCTCGGCTAATAATCGCTTCAATGACTAACCGCTTCGCTATGACTCCTCGACTTGGGGATATCATCTCGAGGGCGTATCCAACTTCTCGCGTGAATGAAGCCGCTTTGCGCTCTCTCGAGCTACAAGTCGCTCTTCTTGATCCGGTCTTTATCACTCTCACCAGACCAAAGATTGTGTTGACATAGTTAATCGGTCGATTGTCTTCATACCTATCTCGACCAAAATTTTCTCTGTTGTTTCCTTCTCGACACGGGGATCGATTCCTCCGAGGTGACCGATCCTTCGCCTCTCTGACATCTCGACCTCGGTTCCTGCCTTGATCGGAGTTTTTCCTCTTGAATTCTCCACGCCCCTGGGCCCATCATATCGAGATCTGTCAACAACTTCGCCTAGCTTCCCTTCCTGAATGCAGACGTCGATATCTCTCTTCAGGTCGATACAATCCTCGGTTGTATGACCAATGTCTTCGTGAAAATCACAATATTTGCTTGCGTTTCTCCTCTCTCGAGGTTTTTTCAACGGTGGCGGTTTCCTCGCCAAGTTTTTTGAAAGCATAATCGACAACACCTCTGATCGAGGTCGATTGAGCGGGATAAAGTCCTTATCACGTGAGGGTCCCTTCTTGCCCCCACGGTCTGAGGTGGATGTGTCGATACGGTCCCAAACCGATGGCTTACTCTCAACATCCTGCCTCTTGGACTGATTCCTATTCGGGCCTCGGGTGTCCTTCTTGGATTCCATCCAGTCGGATTGGGTGTGCCTTCGCACTGCCTCTTCCCCTTGACAGAATCGATGCACCACGTTAACGCATTCATCCATAGTATGGGGAACGTCTTTGCTCAACTTCATATATAACTTAGTATTACGCAGCCCCCCTACAAACGATGTGATCAGAAGTCGGTCATCTGCGTCCTTGACTGCATGGCCTCGAGATTAAACCTCTTCAAGTATTCCATCATTTGTTTCATCTTTTGTCGCTTCACGCGTTCGAGGTGCGTGGCGCTCAGATGAAACTTCTTGTTGACTATAAACGCATCTCGGAACTTTCGGCGAGCATGGCAAAATCGAGATCGACCCTGGTCGTAGCTTCGTGAACCATTCTCTTGCTCGACCTACGAGTAGCGTCTCGAACGCCTCGACAACGCATTGCATCGGGGCCCCATCCAATCTCATTTGCGATGATACCTATGGAGATGGTCCTCCGGTCGGTGGTGCCATCATAAGGTTCTATTTTGGGTATCTTAAACCCTCCAGGGTTTAGGAAAGCTCTCGATCTCCTTCGTGAAGGAGACTCGAGCCACAACGACACTGATTCTTTCCCAAAATTGCATTCACTCTTCCTCGGCGCTTGCCATCATCCCTCTCTGGTGTTTTTGGTGAATCTCACGTCTCTTCCTTTCCACCGAGCCGGATGATGCGCTTACTTCGCCCCCCAGGAGTCGATTTAGGCTTGTCCACTACATCTTTCTCGCCGCCTTCCGCCATGGTCGCTTTGCTACGGAGGCTTACCGCTTCGCCATTTCATTGCCAGAATCGCCTCGGCTATTATTCTCGACATTACCTCCAAATTTGCCCCTCGCTTAATCGATCCGCAGCGCCGATATTCGGGTAAGGGCTTGCTTTTCTCAGTTGGTGGGTCTCCCGAACAAGATTCAAAGTTGGATCTTTTTCCTGCTTCTGCTTGAGGATCGTGTTGAATAAGATCCAAGGCGGGATCTTCGTCTCCTTGCATATCAGGATCGATTGGTTCATTCATCTGGGAGCCTTGATCGACTGCTTTAGATGCAGTTTTAGATGCGGTTTTCTTGGGAGGCATCGTGTTTTTGCGTATTCGATCAATAGAAAAACCCTCCTTCTAGCGCCAATGACGATGACAAATTAAGTCACCTTGATGATTTGAGCCCTAATTTAATCTAGTGATGAACACACAAGAACCCTAATGCCAAAAAGAGGAATGAGGGATGGATTTTATGTATGCGGCTGAGTCCAAGACCGTATCTTGGATTGCCTACGTATCCTGTTCTGTTCCAGGAATCAAGCCTTACGTAGTTCCTGGAATGGGGTATTTATAGTGATCATACTTGCCTAAACCCTAAGGTTAAGTCGGCTTGTATTATTGTCACCTTTACCCTTAAATGGGCCTTGACCCTTGCCCAAGCTATCGCTGTGGGTGGGCCTGGACAGCTGGTGTGGACTCTATCCTTATGGACTTGTCATCCCACACTGCTCGGTCGTCGACAGTCGATAGTCGTAGCCTGGCTTTTATATGATGGCCTTGGCCTCGAGCCTGGGCATCGACATGGATACACTGGAGTTATTTTATAATATGATGACCAACCGATAGACGACATGTGGAGGGAGTGAAACCCTGTATCGTCATTGAATATGTCATAACCATAGTTTTACAACACAAAGATGTTAATATATAGCGCTCCAAAAAGGAAGTTTTTGACTCAGTTACGTACGGTTGATTTTTATGCGATATTTAAATGGTTAGGTACATGCATGTATATATCTATTTGTGAGTATACAAATAGTATATCTTACACGGCATCAAACAAAGGTAAAAGGACAACGTTATGTGAGAGACTGGAATTTTTACCATGAAATAGATGTTATAACTTAGATATAGGACAGAAAAGAAATGAATTAATACTTAGGAACTTGACAAAATAAGAAGAAGTGCAAGGCACGCAATAAGCGTATTCTTTAAAGAGATTTGTCACTTAAGGAACTAACGAAAATCTCTCTCGGGAATCAAACCCGAGAACATTCAGAAATTTGTTCTGATGATGTTGTAAAACTAGAGAATGAATTCGTTTGCATGCTTGTGCCTTTATAGGCCGAATGTACTCCATACACGAAGTGAAGTACTCCTACACGAAAGGGTAAAAGACATCTCAGTTCGGCCAAACACTGCAACTCATGTCTTCATGAGGTGTATCTCTTTGCAGGTTCATGAAATTGAACAGACCGATGCATGAATTTGAACTGATGCATGAATCCGAATCTGTTCAGCTAGGGGTGTATCTCTTCAGGTTGAACCCCGTTTCGTTACGACAACATTAATCTGTATGGAAATTCATAAGCAAACGATTATAAAATATTTAATTTATGAAAAAATATGTAACAGGGATGGACACATGATCCTAGAAAAAAGATAACTTTCAATACTCTTCACGGTCAAGTGCAAAAAAACCTACAAAACGATATCGTTTTATATGTAAACTACCAACAAAACGAAGTCGTTTTGTGTGTCTTTTACACTTGACCGTCAAGTGCATTGGGGGGATCCTAAACGAAGAAGACGATAATTCTAAAGATTTTTTATAATCATAAAGATGTATATTAGTGTTTTTCTGTCATTTGGATCCGAAGTAAAAACATATCGCAGAAAAAAAAAAACACGCTACTATACATTTTGTGTAATATAATAGAAAGAAAAAAAACATGCTTAAAAAAATACTACCATATGTCGCATTATCCAAACACATTAACCAAACTATACCGGTCAATAAAGATTTTATACACTACAAACAATAATTTTGAGGGAAACCAACATTTCAAAACGTAATAATATTTTGTTAAATGTACAACTTTGGTAATAATTATGTATTTTTATTTACATGATAAAAGTTTTATATCAAATTATCCGACTATTATAGATGATAGGTACGGATATAAATTTATTGGGACAAAAAAAATACATAACATATATAGTGTCGGGAATAACGTGTGTGGAGTTCTTTACAGTATGTGTAAACACGGAATCAACCCCGTAATTAACGGTTGAACTTACGGAATAAAAAAACGATGCACAATAAATAAAATAGATCAAGAGATCGAACCGAGGCGAGTGTAAACACTTTTTCCTTAAGACAATTTTGCTCCGATCATGTGCCCACGGTTGTAGCAATTGCCTCCCAAGATACAACAGTTCACGTCTCGAGTTTAGCGGCACTTCAAAAACTCGAGCTCCGGCGAACTACTTGATGTTCTGACTTCTCTTTGACATAACACAACGTGTTGAATGCATAATTTTTTCGTAGTGGATAAGATCGAGAAAATTTTATGATACCATTCTCATTCACTAGGGTTCTTTATATAGTGGAGAGAATGCAAGGGCGGCTGCAGAAATTCTGTGACACAAGTCGGGGATTGAGAACGGCACATTGTATTATAAGTTTATAAGTATTAATTTTAAAAATCCAAGTTGGATTATGGGTCAAGGGCCAATTTTTAAAAAATTTAGTGGGTTAATTAGTACATATTAGTATATTAAAATTTTAAATAGTGTAAGACATACATAGATCTTTTTTTGGCTGGGGTCACTTGACCCATAAGGCTCCTCTTTGGAGTCGTCCCTGAGAGGATGTGTCTATACTCGATTCTTATTGTCCGAATGACATATTTTCTTCTCCCTTAAGAAAAGAAAATATCCGACTTAATATTGCCGACTTAGAGGACCATCCGACCTTATTGGTTGGTCTATTCACACGTGAAAAAAAGTAGATTCGGTTTTCCGATCGCACGTATTTTACATAAACTTTAGGCATTAATTTCTCATTCACCTGATATTTGAATCGAGCGATTCGAAAAGCCATCATCATCTACTCCGTGAGTAGTATTTGTTGGAGAATTTGAATTAAAAAATTGGATATTTGTCTATAAGGACCAGTTTGAGTACTTAATAGGCATTTAGGACACTAATGAATCTTATTTGTATATAAAGACACAAAATGAGTAACTAGACAAAACTATCCTTTTTTTTTCTGGAGCTAAAAATATTTTTTATTTTAGTTTCTGGACTTGAATTTTTTTTTCCTAATTTTTCTGGGTGCGTTTTTTTTTAAACGCTAAAGAGACATCGCAATGTCTTTGCATCGCGGTGTCACTTCATCACGGTATCTCTGCAGTGGGGGTGTCTCTGCATCGGGGATGGTCACTGCATCGCGGTGTCACTTCATCACAGTGCCTTTACATCGCGGTGTCACTTTATCGCGATGTTTCTGCATCGCGGTTTCTCTGCAATGCGATTTCACTTCACCGCGGTGTCACTGCATCGCGGTGTCACTTAATCGCGGTGTCTCTGCATCGCGGTGTCACTTCATTGCGGTGGCTCTGCATTACGGTGTCACTTCATCGTGGTGTCTCTGCAATGCGTGTCACTTCATTGCGGTGTCTCTGCATCGCGGTGTCTCTTAATCACGATGTCTCTGCAATGCGGCGTCTCTGCATTGCGGTGTCACTTCCTCGTGGTGTCTCTGCAATGTGGCGTCACTTCATCGCGGTGTCTCTTAATCGCGATGTCTCTGCATCGTCAAATGTTATAACATCGCGGTGTCACTTCATCGCGGTGTCTCTGCATCGCAGTGTCTCTGTCTGCATCGGGGGTGGTCACTGCAACGCGGGGTCTCTGAATCTGAGGTGGTCACTGCATCGCGGTGTCTCTGCATCGGAGGTAGTCACTGCATCGAGGTGGTCAATGGATCTGGGGTGGTCAATGCATCGCGGTGTCTCTGCATCGCTGCGTCTCTGCATCGCGGGTGGTCACTGGGAAAAAAAACGCCCAGAAAAAAAGACGCCATTAAAAAAAACGACTAGAAAAAAAAGAACCGCCCAGAAAAAATACGCAAAAAAAAGAAGAAAAAACATTAAAAAAACAAATGCAAAACAAAATTAGGGTAGTTTGGTCCATGTACTAATTATGTGTCCTTATAACCAAATAAGATTCATTAGTGTCCTATTTGCCTAATTAAGTCTAATATGTGTCCTTTTGGACCTTTGCCTCTTAAAAAATTAATGGAAAAGAAACGGTTTGGTGAAAGTTTACTGATATACCACACCCGGATACGGCCGGCCGGACCACCCTCACTCCTATCCTAACGGTCACATCTCAGCCTCTGACCTTCATCGCCATCCGGTAGTAGCGGGATGGCAGTCATCGAGTCCGCAAGATCCTAACAACTCCCCGGCTGTGGGCCGAGCATGTTAACCCCAGCCCGCTATATCGATCAGCTAGGGCGAGCACGCTCTACATTTGGCGTTAGCAAGGATAAGATTATGCGAACAAGAGGAGAGCAAAGTGACCTGCAAGCCCGGAGACCCTCTCCTAGTCGTTGCTTAACCCCTTAATTGTACTTAATTATGTCTTGTCACAATTAGCCTAACCGTCTATTAGAGATACGCCTATAAATAGAGGCATCATGTAACCCACAAAAGGATCCATTTTTAATTGATACAAGCGGATATACTCATCAATTCATCGACCCGTGTCCTTTCTTTATTGCATTGAGCTCGCGCAGCACCGCCTGTGTTCATCACAGCCATCAACTTTTCTTTCCAAAGACCATCTCTTCCAGTCAGATATCCACCATGCAAACACCGTAACACCCACCTTGATATTTTCAGCAATGTCAGCTGGCTCCTTACTGGGAAAAGTTATCAAAATCAAGCTTGTGACCGGAGTAATCTTTGACAAGGAAGTAAGACCCATGAAACTCAAAATATACTGAATTATCCGAAACAAATTTATGTACAGATAGGAGGTTTCTGGTGATGGAAGGCGTGACAAGAATATTAGATAAATGAAATGACTGTGAAGTGGAATATATAGAAGAAGAACCGTAATGAGTAATAGATAAACATGTACCGTCGCCTACATGCACTTTGTCGGGCATGGCATAGGGTGCAGATGAGAGGGTGATATTGCGGCGGTCATGCGTGAGATGATGAGTGGCACCAGATCCGCAATCCAATCGTAACCAGGATGTGTGTATAAAGAAGCCGCGTATGACTGGGAAATCCGAGGTGGGGTGACCGAGAGGATGAGAGGTGAGAGGATCCATAGCGGTAGGGATATGACGGAGCAATATGGTTGGCCTGATAACAAATTTGACAGGAAGCGGGCGCAACATCATGATGGTAGCGACGCCCCGTTCTCGAAAAGATTTGAGCTGCGGTGATGGGCAGCGGTGGTAGCGAAGCGGTTGTCGTCGACGATGGAGGGTCGGTACAGCAGCAGGGTGATCGGACATTGCCGGAGAGGAGGAAAGCTGTAACAATTTTTATTTTTATTTTTATGGTGTAAAAAATTTCACGTTAGGGACAAGTACCAGGCTAGTAGGTGACCTAGCCTTACTATGGATTTATTGGGAAATTACAAACAATTGTTAGGGTCAAGTGCAAACAATATTTTCTTTTTGTTTTTGTTTTTTTGGGAAATTAGATTTGATTGGGAATTGGGTATTCAAACTGAATTAGAGGCAGCAGTGCAGAGACGGAGCAGCCACGCAATTTGGAAGCTGTTGTGGGGCTGTAGGTTTCTGTATCTTCGATGTTACATGTCGATTAAGCTGGGGCTGGTTTGAACGCAGTCGAACGAAGTCTCGCCGGAGAAGATGGTGGACACGGAATAAGCCGGAGGAACGTTATTTGCTGGTTGGTCGGAATAAGATGGGGGAAATTAACAGAGGAAGGAGATCGATCGGTTTTGCTAGCTGTTTAATTTGTTTAGAATCTAAACTTTAGATGGGGTTGGAGAGGGAAGAACATGTTGCACCGGAGGAGGGGGTAGCGGCCATGGTTAGGCATGTAAGTGAGCCTTAAAGTTTGATTCGATTCGGCGTGTTCGAACTTAAAAGTTCGGTTCGAAATTTCAATACCGAATCATCAAACGTAGAATAGAGCCTTGAAATTGGTATTCGGACAAAACAGTAGAACATGTTCGAAGATGTTAAACTCGTAGAAATATCTGAGTATTTTTGGACATGTTATCTTATATTTTGAAATAGGGACTTGAATATTTTGGACATGTATGTTATATTTTAAGACATGTAATGTATTATTTTGGTTTTGGACATGTATTTTTGAACTAGAATTATTTATTGGGTATTTTTGAATTTTCGGACCGAACATGTTCGAACTATTCGAACCGTTCGAGCCAAATAGTACCGATTTTTTTTTCCCTTTTTTTAAGTTCGAGCCGAACCGAATCCTGATATTTTAGGCTCGAAAATTAGGAGCCGAATCGAGCCATGTATTCGAACATGTTCGAGCCGAACCGAACTACTCCAGGGTTCGGTAGGGTTCGGCTCATTTACAGGCTTAGCCATGGTTGCCGGAGAGGGAAGAGAACAACGGGGAAGAACCGGCTTATGCTAATTTTTTTTCCCGAAAAAGATTAGGGTTTAGGAAGGAATTGACATAACGTGAGAGAGAAAATCGAATGCTCCGATACCATATTAAGATTTAGAATAATCGTAATTCATTGAATAATATTAAGAGTACAATTGTTCTTATATAGACATCATCTAACTTAACCATCAAGACAACATTAATAATAATAAAAGACAACTAAATATAATTATTTATGCCTTATTTATAATATCCTCAACAAATCGCCCTCACATTTCCAAGAATCCGATGAAGTTTAAGTCAAGAGGATATTCTCCCCCCCCCCCCCCCCCAGTGGTTTTGGGTACATCTCAAGTTAATCCTTATTTCGCAACATTAACTGATTAAAGTAAGTGTCATTCAACGATTTGATGAATATTGTTGGTACCAAAATAAAATTCATTAAACCTTGAACCACACTTTTCCACCTTGATCACCACAAATCGATTAACTTATTTATTACGTTGATTTAAACAAATCAACAAATGCATCAACAACTTCATCCTTACATCTTGAAATATACATCATAATACCAAAAGCAAATCTCTAATTAAGATGTTCACTCTATAGAAAATAAAGCAACAATACCAAATTAATTATGGAAAAGTTTACAATATATAAACTAATATAACCATTTCAACCGTAATGATTAGGAGTTGGACATTTTAAGTCAACAGAAATCCATGGATTTCATTTTGCAACGGATATTAGATATATTAAATGGTTGAGAAGGACAGTCACTACATGTGTTACTACATTTTTGTATATGTATTGCTACATGTTTGACTTTCTCACACATTTTAGATTAAAACACGCCTTTTTCAACCTTTTTAACCTTATATATATAACTTTTTTTTGGAAATAACAACAAATAAAGAGAGTTGATCGATTAGAATCTCAGTTGAATCAACAAATTTGCTTCCCTTTACCCCATTCGAAGGAAGAATACTAAACAAAGTATCACCGAAAAATTGTTTAAACAATTGCAAATTTCAAAATTTAACTTACCAAAATCGTACTTATGCAATGACGGTCGATCAAACAGCAATTCAAGAAAAATAAGAAAAAAAAAAACCTTAAGATTGTTGGAAAAATTACTTGTCTGAATTCGTTTTTCGTAATCTGTTTTATATCGTTTATAAAAACTTTGCAGATATAGTAGGCAAAATTCAATAACACAGATAAACAAACACTTTGCAGAACTTTTATTCATATTCATACAAATACACATATGCACATAGAACTGAATGACAGAAAACAATAGTAGATGCGAAAACTTATTGTTTAGACTGAGGCGCGTAAAACGCTTTCCTTAAGACATTATTGCCCCGACTATGTGCATACGGATATGACAACATGTCTCCCAAGATACGACAGTCTCCTTGTTATAGTCTTGCACTTAGATGTGAACAAGCGGCGAACTGATCCGGGTTTGAATATCTCTGACTATGCATAAGTGTTTATTCGAAAAATGGCTTTTAATTTGTGAAGAATTTTGGTATGTAGTATATGCAAAAATTTGTGTTATTTTCATTTACAAATGAAGAAATTTATAGGAGTAAAGGAAGTCATTCACCACCGGTTGCATCCTTTCAAAAATGATTCAACTGAAAGACACTGAACCTTTACTTAACCGTAATCTGATACAACCTCTTACGTAGTTATAATCTTTCATCGAACCGATCTGACCCTCCGTAATTTTAGAATTAATTTTAATTCAAATTTCTCCAACAAGTATTTCTATGCATTATTGTAATTGATGTCTCCGCACGAAACCAAGAAGCGGCACAAAATAGGGAATATAAAGGGGGGAGCTAGCTAGGGGGTGGACCCAGAGTAGTTGAGTAGGTGAGACAATGCATGGCACAAGGATCATGATGCATGTCTACTAAAGTGAGAGCCCAATCTCCATCACTATATCATCATGGAAAAAGTAATACTCCATCTCTACTTTATTTTGCATCTACCTTTTCCCCCACTTCTAATCATCATGTAACCCAAAACTTCAACTTAAGGGACATTCTAGTCCCCCAACAAACCCCAAAATTTTTAATTTGATGTTATAGTGCACATGCCTTAGTAAGAGGAGGACGATCCGAGTTATGCCCAAGTACAATCGATCTACTTTTAGGACATCACAGTAATATTCGATCTCTTCAGAATCAATTCTATATACAAAACCGAATGTGCATAAAGAGTCGAAAATATATCATAACATCTGATTTTAAAAAGTCTATCATCATATTGTATTTTACAAAATTTTAACTTTATTGTATTGTCATAGTTGGTGTATGCCCCCCATAAATGCTATACTAATATAAAACAAGGGGTAAACGTATTGAAAGGGAATATTGTGATTGCTCTTTCATTGCTGTGTTTACCCTGCACATGCATAGTACTACTTTTTTGACGATTACTATAGGATGGATCATTTGCAATTATAAAAACGGTTAAACCCTAACCGTAAGGGCCTCCTCGTCCTCGATCTCACAGGAGTGCGAGAAGAGGTTAATCAGGGACCTAGCAGCTCCAGAAAGGGGCTTGCGTTATTTTTATCTTCTTACCGAAAGTACGCCTTTTTACGGGACTCAAACCCCACACTCTGGCTTTTCAGACTTCATTTAGCACAAGACTACACCACGCCCAATTTTACCACTAAACCATATCCAGGAGATATCATTTGCAATTATAACTTCATATATATATATATATATATATATATATATATATATATATATATATATATGTGTGTGTGTGTGTGTGTTGAGAGCGGTGTTTCTAGGAAGAAGCAAATTTTTTTTTTCAAAATCAATACACATATTCGTTTAAAAAAAGTCTAACATACTTATATACTTTTTTTCTCTCCACACATTCACCTTATATACATTATTTTATTAAAAATAATGGTTAAACCTTTGATTGTTGTTGAATCAAGGGCCTAGAACCAAAAAAAAAAATGATATAGGGTCTCCGATTACATTAAGACAACTATATATATGCTTAGTATGAAGAAACAACAATCATTATATGAGAGATAACAAAAGAATATTACATTTATTATACTTTAGTTATTTCATTTTTAAAGTCAATTCATTAATTCAAAATAATTTCCTTTCTAAGAATTGAATTCATTTTATTAATAGTGTGAATTTGACAATTACATCAGAGTAATTGGAACAAATGGAGTAATAAAAATTGCCACGACTTAAATGAAATTTCCCTTTCAAAAAATAAAATAAAATGAAAGTTCATTAGAATCAAATTAACAGTACGAGAATTTCCAAATGATTCTCAAGACAAACCAACATTGTCTGCTCCACACAATTTCTTAATAAATTGATAAAGTTAAGGTTTAATTATGATGCTGGTTTGCACTAACAAAAATATCGTTAAGTAGCATCAAGCAATAAAATATTGCATTATGCTCATCTTAGTCGATACTTACGGCTGTTAATAAAAGTTTCTTCAATTGATTAAAAGAACAAAAGACTAATAGTACTTGTTTCCCATGTGACAAATATTTGGATGATGTTTTCGACATGACCTTAAATGAGTCGAACATTTAACATATCAAATCATTATATCAAAACAAAACAAAACAAAAATAAAATCAAATCATGAAGCATATTTTAAATCTTATGAATTTGAATTCAGTATCAACTTGACATAACCATCAAGATTGAACTCGATAAGAGCATCTTTGAATTGAGCCGAACATTAGCACAATTTGTGCTTAATTATTTATAGTTATAAAATATGTCTTTTTTTTATTTCAAATCAGTACGACAAATGTAAAATAATCTTGATATATGACATATGAAAATTCATTGCCTAAATACAACTTTTTTTTTTCAAAAAATAAAAAAATAAAAAAATACAACTTTTGAATTATCGATTTAAATCACATGTAGTAAGTAAGAGTAGTGAAACATAAATTTAATAAATAATAATTCAAATTTGACATAAAGCTGCAAGTAGTTTAGTTCGAGTTGAGTCTCTATTCAAATTCAAACCGTGATCGAACTAAACTATTCGAGCAAAAAAATTAAACTAAATTTGAATCGCTCACGAATCGAATGGCTCATTTACGCTTATAATCATCGCATAAAATGTATCAATTAGAGTATTGGGGTTTAAATGATTATACTAATTGTAAGCACTGCACCAAAGTATTAATAATTATAGTTCTACACATTTTTTTTATCGTCCTTCCAATTGATTAGTTCCTGCACACATCTTGCCTGAATTATTGTTTAACACCTTTCTCTTTTCACAATTCCATAACCCAATAATAATAAAATAAAAAGGAAATCTGGGAGAAAATTCTTCCATTGACAAAGTGCTGGTGTGAACTCATTATAGGTTATTTAAGAATAAATTCAATACTTAATGGAAATAATAAGTTGTTTCTAGCGAGAGGCGGATAGGTATGATTTACAACAGGGCCAAACATATCGACTGGGGAATGTTGAAGTATTAACATCTAGGAGGAGATCATTCTTTGCTCACCTAGACATTTCATCAAACACCTAAACATTGGAGGTGTTAGTTGCGGTTACAACTTGTACAAGTTAGTTACAACTGATTTCTAGCTCCAACTTCTATATATATAAGCTGAAATTAGTTGTTCCCATCGTTAATTAAGTTGTTCAATTGTTTTTTTTAATGGCCAAAATAGAAATATATATTAAGTTCAAAACAAAACCAACGAGAAGCTGAAAACGTTCAGGGGAGATACAAAGAGTTACAAACAAATATGAAACCAATCACAAAACTCGAAATGCCCCTGACTATAGATAAAGGGAGAAAACATATGCAAATCTGCCAAAAGTGAAAAGAAAAGAAAAGGAACGAGAAAGTACGAACTGACGCAACAAATAACCACCAAATCAGACCAAAGATCTTTTCTCTCATTGCATTGCAGTCGCCAACGGGTTTGATTTTCCAGTTTCCCAGTTGATAGTCTTCAAATCTTTAGATTCAACTAGCCAAGAAAAAGATAGCATCTGAATTTCGCGAAAAATTGTCTCGAGGTCCATGACAAAAGATTTAAAAATCACCTTGTTCCTATTGATCCAGATAACCCATGTCGTGATTCCAACAATAGCCTTCCACAAAAGGTGTACATCCGAACTAGAAAAAGAAGTAGGCTTCAAACTGCAAAGGTCAACAAAAGATGACGGAAACGGACCATGCACTTTACAACAACTAGAGACATGATTCCATATTAATAAAGATCGTATCACAAGTAAACAAAATATGATTGATTGATTCTTCAAACTGATAACAAATAGGGCAAGATGCATCTTGGATGGATACTCCCCGTTTAAGAAGATTCATTTTTGTTGGGATCCGCTTTAGACCCACTTTCCACATGAAAATATTTACTTTTTCCGGTAACAATTTATTCCTCTCCACAATAAATTCAGAATCATCAAAACATAGTTGAAAAAAACATTCTCGATCAGTTTTCTAAGGCCGATGAGAAAGCACCGTTTGAACTCAATTTCTAACTAGCAAATCTTTAGCACCTGCAACAAATCGACTTTGCTCAATCCTCGAAACTAGTCTCTCAAGCTCCTCGCCTCAAAGCCTCTCAAAACCCTCCTCCACTCCCATATAAATGACCACCCATCACCCTCCCTAGACATAACTTCCTGAACCCGAGCCGCTTTATTTTTTGTAAGATAGAACAACCTAGGATATTGTAGCTTCAAATGTCCCTCATCCAACCATTCATCAACCCAAAACCTCATCACACTACCACCACCGACAGATCATTTTTCAGATCCCAACAAACATAAATCTAAAGATTTTAGACAACTCACAGCACTTTTAATACCTCCCCAAACCCCACCTAGACCCCTCCCATTACTACTCAAATCCCACACCCCATTTTCCCATAAATGGAGATCACTACCTTTCTCCACAAAGCATTAGGTTCGAAAACAAATCTCCACCACCACTTCCCTAACAATACCAGATTATGAACCTCAAGACTACCCACCCCAACCCCACCTATATGAGCAGGGGGCACGAAGTTTCGGCCAAGAAATCAAGCGATTTTTTTGTGCCCTAACCCTCCCAAAAAAAAAAAAAAAAAGATCTCACACTTTCAATAAAATTAATAACACATCTAGGAGGCTTGTAGATGGAAAAGAAGAAAAGAGGAAGGGCATTCAGAACAACTTTGATAAGAACCAATTTACCCCCTTCTGATAACGAAGTCCACTTCCATCCACTTAATTTGTCTTTACACTTTCGAATTATACTCCCAAGCCTCTTTTCTCTTCATATTTTGGCCTACCCAAAGACCCAAGTACTTGAAAGGCAAAGACCCCGATTTACAACCCAAAAAATCTGAAGCATCAGTCAAACTTTCCTTCGACACCTTTATCCCTATAAGAGAGCACTTAAAATATATTAATCTTCAGGCCTGCAATTTTTTCATAGCATGATAATATTCTTTTTAAAGCCTTCAAATTTCTGATATCCCAGGATCCCAAAAAAAACCGTATCATCTGCATACTGCAAATGAGAGATAGGAATCGAGCTATCCCCAATCGAGACGCCATCAAACACCTTTTTTTCAACCGCCTATTTCATTAAAATGTTCAGCCCTTCGGCTGCAATAAGAAACAGAAAAGGCGACTGATGTAGGTCAACCTAATGATATAAATTCCGATGATTTACCCCTTTTCTGGTGCAATTAGCGATATTTTGACATCAACTTGAGCAATTTGAATGATGATTGGAACCATATTTTGTGTACATAGAATTTTCAGAAAAACCCTGTTTCTAGCTATATTATATTAGTATTAGCCGATTTTGTTATCAGATTTACACGTGGTATCTTTGCGTCTATTTTGCAGCACAGATATCACGGTGGGGAGTGTGGATTCTGACTTCAAGAGGGCCGTTGATTCTTTTATGACGGTTTTGGAGCTATGGCGAGGATTTCAACCCACAAGGATTATCGATACATATTAGAGGGTTCGATCCAAGCCAAGTGGAAGAAAATTGTGATTATGAGATTTTAGATACATTTGACTCACGCCATGTTACAATCGACTGCGTCAAGAGTTGATGAGCATTTAATGCGGATGTCATTCACCAACCACTTCAAATGGGACTTGACCCACGCCAAGCGATTCGACTGCGCCAAGAAGGCAACTTGGGTTTGGCGTGCGCTGCATGCGGATTGACTGAGTCAAGATTGCGAGTCGGAAAAAGAATTACCCTTTTATTCTTCCAAGCGGATATTAAGAAAAACACACACTTTATCTTCTTCAACTTTTCCATCTTGTAGGCACCATCCTCACCCCAAGGCTCTTATAGCCAAATTCTAGTAGAAATTAGCACTTGAACTTGATTGTAACAATTAAGGATCCTAGTTTAGCTTTGATTTCTTGTTTGAAGTTTAACACACTAGTGTTAGCTTCATTGAAGCTTTTGAGGTTGGATGAAGAACACCAACTCGAATTTCATCATTTGAATTGGTAATCTAAATCCAAAGCTTACTCGCTATCGAACCTCTCCTTTCAGTCCGTCCTGTAATGACTGACTTATTGTCATTCAATTGTTCTTATGTTTATGAATGTTAATCTTGAGATGTTAATGTTTGTAGGCATGAGTGGCTAGGTTTATCTAGCCAAGATTATGTTGTAGTATTAGTTTATCCTCTTGTGATTGATTGGGAATGATTGTTTGTGTTGTTAGTTTTGATTGTTGTGGAGCTTTGCCTACTTGTATTGTATTGTTGCTTGCATTAGAGTAATTGCCTAGTGTTAGCATGTACACGTTTAATGGATACCGAACGGAGATGTTAAACGTGGGAAGAGGGTAGGTGAACCGGAAGGTAAAATCGACCTCTTCGAGGCATTCGATTTCTTATCCGGGGATTCTTGGCTTTGCCATTTCATTCACGTGCGTAGCATACCGAATCATTAGGTTTAGATCACCTAGATCAAGGAGGAGGTAGAGAGCAATTCCATTCACTCGTATGAGGGGGAATTGCTTGTATAGGAGTGCACCGTTTCATGCTTTTAGACATGAATGGTAGGAAGTCATTCCCATGACGTTGCGAGAGGATAGCTAGGCTACGCATTATCTTGGTTAGTTTCTTTTATCAGTTTATCATCTTGGTTATTTCAAGTACTTTATTTATGCAATTGATTAAGCTTTCACCAAAATACGACCTAGATCGAAGTAATATAGACTTTTTAGTGTGTAACCTCATAATTGCGTGTTCCCCGAGGAGACGACCTTGACTCACCAAACTAGACAATAGTCGACCCGGTACACTGCCGGTTAGATTGGACCTCTAGGATTTGGCCATCAGCGACAAAGGATCACCTTGCCTTAATCCCCTCTCAAGGTTGAATTCCTTAGAAGGACTGCCGCCCACCAAAATCGAAGCCCTTGCCGAAGATATGCATCCGGTAATCCAAGCTCTCCATTTAACTCCGAAACCCATATTTTTAAGAGAAGAATCCAAAAAAGTCCAATTGACGCTGTCAAAATCTTTTTCAAAATCGGCTTTGAAAATAAAGCTTGGCTTACCTTTTCTCTTTAAGAAATCCATTGCCTCGTTTAAAATAAGAACCCCGTCAAGAATTTGACGACCCTTGATAAATCCAGTTTGACAATCAGCCACTACTTTATGAATAACTATTTTAAGCCTTTCTGCAAGAATATTCGCAATTATCTTATAAAGACAACCAACCAAACTAATAGGTCTGAAGTCTTTAATGGATAAAGGAGCCGACACTATTGGAATTAAAGCTATGAAAGAGGAGTTGCATCCCTTGTGAATTTTTGCGGTTTCTTCGAATTCATGAATGGCATCACAAAAATCATGTTTAAAAATATCCTAAATTTGTTTGATGAATTTGAAATTAAAACCATCAGGTCCGGGTGTCTTGGAGCCGTCACACGACCAAACTGCATCTTTGATTTCCTCGTCAGAAAATCCTCTCTTAAGCCTATTGACGGAGTAGATAGTCTTGCTCAACATGTCAAGCCCGGATAGCTAGGGCATCATATTATGTCTATTTACTATTTTATCCCTTGTATGATACACCTATATATACAACCCATTGTACTCTTATTTTAATCAATGAAATACAATATTCTGAATATCAATATGGTATCAGAGCTATTTGACTCGTCTCTCACGAATTCCCTCCCTCCTCTCCCCTTCTAGTCGTCCTCTTCCACACAAAACAAAACAAAAAAAAACCCTAACCCTAGCTTCTTCTTCGTAGTCCTTCTTCCATGGCCGAAGATTCTGCAACCTCGGCTGATGCCACCATCACCACAGCTTATCCAACCTTTTCTCCTTCTTCGACCTTTCATCTCACAAAGCTCACTCGCTAGAATTTTCCCTTATGGCAAGCCCAAATTCATCCATATTTACGTGGACAATGTGTTCTTGGTTACATTGACGGTTCTCTTCCCGCTCCTCCGGAAACGATCACTGCAGATGGTTCCACTAAACCAAATCCGGCATATACTCATTGGCTCAAGCAGGATAGTTTAATCCTGAGCACTATTACTTCCTCCTTCTGTGATGATGTACTTGCACAGGTGTATACGGCCTCTACCTCGGCTGAAATTTGGCAGGCCCTTCATACGTCTTTTGCTTCTCAGTCTCGTACTCAACTCGTCCACCTTCGCACCAAGATTGCTTCTACGAAGAAAGAAAACCTCTCGGTCACCGATTATTTCATGACAATCAAACGAATCACTGATGAACTAAGTCTCGCCGGACATCTTCTTGCTACCGATGATATTATTGCTTACCTGCTTGCTGGATTGGATTATGATTACGATTCCCTTGTTACCATGCTTTCTACAAAGTCGGAAATAACTCTGGATAAGGTCTACTATCTTCTTTTAACCACTGAAGCTCGTCTGAAGCATTCTCGGCCATCTCCGCTTCCGGTTGGTCTCCTGCACTGCGCTTTGCATCAATTCCAGCAGATGAAATCGCGCCTCTAATCCTCAAAGAAAATCGTAATCGTGGTCGTGGCAATTCGGTTCGCAGCGACATAACGAGAGGGCGGGGCGTGGTCCTTCAAATCAAGGTGGCTCTCCTAACAATCAAGGTCCAGGCCGAGGCCGTGGCCGTGGACAAGCTTCTGAGCCTCCTGTTCAATGCCAATTGTGTGAAAATTTTGGCCACACAGTGTATGATTGCTGGTATAGGTTCGATTCGACGTTCACTCCACCTCGCTCCAACCATCAAGCCCAGGCCAATATTGCCACTCCTTCCGGCTCTACTGATTGGATCCCTGATACGGGCACAACCCACCACACCACCAATAATCTCCTCAATTTAAATCTCTCCGCCAACTCTTATAATGGTCCTGATCAGCTCTATATGGGTGATGGTATAGGTTTGACTATAACCCATTCCGGTTCCTCTATTTTCTTCACTTCTGATAAATCTTATCCGTTGCTCAGTTTGCTAAAGATAACTCGGTTTATTTTGAGTTTCATCATAATTATTTTCTTCTGAAGGACTACTTGGGCCACATCCATCACCGGGGCTACCTTAAAGATGGCCTCTACCACTTCTCCAAATCATTCACCACTTTCTGCTCAAGCCCTTGCCTCTCGTTGCTCTTACTCGTCCTCAATGGCATCAATGCTTGGGACACTGCTCCTATCCAGTTCTTTGTCAAATTTTAGGTCAAAATAATATTTCGGCACCTTCTAGTGCCCCTACATCTGTTTGTGTTGCTTGTCAAATGGCTAAGAGCCATCGTCAGTCATTACCTATGTCGTCCCTTTACTTAAATCGCGTCCTTTAGACTTAATTTATTCTGATGTATGGGTCCCCTGTGCGAAGACTCTATCTATGGCAATAAATACTATGTTAGTTTTGTTGATGATTTTACTAAATTTCTGTGGCTTTATCCTTTGCGTCGTAAATCTGATGTTGAATCTATTTTTCCTCATTTCTGTGCTTTGGTTGAACGTTAATTTAACACAAAAATAAAATCCATTCAGACCGATTGGGGTGGGGAATACCGTCGCCTTAACACTTATTTCACCTCACTCGGCATTGACCATCGCTTGACTTGTCCACACACGTCCGAACAAAGTGGTGCCATTGAGCGACGCCATCGTCACATTGTAGAGATTGGTCTTGCTCTTCTTTCTCACTCCAAACTTCCCTTTCCTTATTGGAAAGATGCCTTTCTCACCGCCATTTACATTATAAACCTCCTTCCCACGAAAGTACTCTCCAATAAATCACCATTCGAAATGGTTTACCATCGTCTTCTCGATTATTCCTTTTTCCGTGTCTTTGGCTACGCCTGTTGGCCCTATCTTTTTCCTAACAACAACCATAAAACCGACTTCTGTTCAAAAACCTGTATCTTTCTAGGTTACAGTCCCAATCACCATGGGTATAAATGCCTTGACCTCTCCACCGGCCGTATCTATATTTCTCGTCACGTTGTCTTTGACGAGTCTTCCTTTCCTTACACCACTTCCTCCGATGCTTCTTCATAAACTCCTGACACGATCCTTCTCCCATCGGCCCTCGCTCTTCTTGCCCCTGTCGGCCCATTGGCTCCTCCATCTCCTATTCCCGAGCCCTCTCCACCTTCCCCTGCTCCGTGCATTCCGTTGACATCGTCATCCGAATCCTCCCCTGCCACTGGCTCTACTGATTCCTCTTCATCTAATCCTTCCCCTCCTGCTGCCCCTCATCAAATGGTTACTCGCTCACAAACCAACAATCTTAAGCCCAAACGTCTTGATCCTGATTTTGTTCGTTACCCTCTTCCCAAAGCTCTGACAGCCACCACTGATGTCCTTGAGCCAGCCTCTATTACTGAAGCCCTAAAACACCGTGAATTGAGGGATTCCATGAGAGATGAGTTTAATGCTTTGGTACAAAACGACACTTGGGACCTGGTTCCTTATTCTCCGTCTCAAAATCTTCTCGGTAATAAATGGGTTTTCCGCATTAAGCGGCATGCAGATGGACACATTGAACGCTACAAAGCACGCCTTGTTGCTAAATGCTTTCATCGTAGAAGCGGTGTTGATTTTACGATACTTTCATCCGGTTGTCAAACCGGTCACTATTCGCACTCTTTTATCTCTCATTGTTTCACATGATTGGGTTGTTCGACGAGTTGATATCCGAATACGTTCCTACATGGTTTTCTCACCAAGATGTCTATATCAAAGCCATGGGGTTTCGCCACCACGACTTTCCTAATCACGCTTTGTAAACTCAAACGTAGTCTTTATGGTCTTCGACAGGCACGCGTGCATGGTTCTCCGTGATTCTGAGATGTTCTTCGGCGGTTTGGTTTTCGCCCTCCACTGCGACACCTCACTATATATCTATCATCATGGTTCTAACTCTGTTTTTGTCTTGATTTATGTTGATGACATTCTGCTTACAGGTACCTCGGGTGATCTCGTCCAGTGAACTATTGATTACTTTTCCTCCTATTTTCCGGTTAAGGATCTTGGGCCCTTATCTTATTTCCTTGGTGTTGATGCTCTCTCTACTCCAGATGGTCTTATTTTTAGCCAACACAAGTATATTCACACTTTATTACGGCGTGCTGGTATGACCACGGCCAAGCCTTGTGTCACGCCAATGGCCTCTAATCTTCATCTCAACCACCTTGATAGGCAGCCATTCTCTGATGCATCTCTTTACCGTAGCATTGTCGGTGGCCTTCAATATCTTGGCTTCACTCACCCCGACATTGCCTTTGCGGTCCACAAAGTTAGTAAATTCATACATGCTCCTCGCGACACGTATTGGGCCGCCGTTAAACGTATTTTACGATATCTCAAGCACTCTATTTCTGATGGTCTCCATTTGACACGCTCTCCAACTCCTGCCTTACAGGCTTTTACTGATTCCGATTGGGCTTCTGATCCCGACGACCGCCGCTCTATCGGTGCTTACTGCTTATTTCTTGGCTCCTCATCAGCTGGCGCTCTAAACAACAGGCCATTGTTGCCAAGAGTAGCACTGAAGCAGAACATAAGGCCCTTTCTCATGCTGCTGCCAAACTTCAATGGGTTACGTTCTTGCTTCATGATATGTCTGTTCGTCTACCTCATCCTCCTATATTGTGGTGTGACAATACTGGTGCCACGTATCTCACAACTAATCCGATCTTTCATGCTCGCACCAAGCACATCGAGATTGATTTCCATCATGTTCGTGAATTGGTTGCTCTCAACAAACTGCGCGTTGTCTTCATCTCCTCCAAAGATCAATTGGCTGATATTCTTACTAAACCACTTGGTCATGTCCGATTCGCTGATTTGAAGACCAATCTCCATGTTCATTCCATTCTCATGGGATTGCGGGGGCGTATTGACGGAGTAGATAGTCTTGCTCAACAAGTCAAGCCCGAATAGCTAGAGCATCATATTATGTCTATTTATGATTTTATCCCTTTTATGATACACCTATATATACAACCCATTGTACTCTTATTTTAATCAATGAAATACAATATTCTGCATATCAAAAGAGGAACCACACCAACCCATCCCGAACTTGGTGGTTAAACTCTACTGCGGTGATGCCAGGATGATAAAAAGCTTACCACCTCTCATTATTATTACTTTTTCAATGTGAAAACAAAATAATGAAAAATTAAAGTCTTATTCAAAAACCCCAATTATGACATCCCCTCTCCCACTTCACACCTCGGAACGCACCCTTCTATAGAGTTATAGAGAGAAACGCGCTTTCACACCTTCTTAACCCAAAATGAAATGGCTGGGGAGAGCAAAAGGGTCCTTATTTTTTAGGGTACTCCCGGGAACAGATCCACTGGAGACGAGGTGGGGCCTGTAGCTCAGAGGATTAGAGCACTTGGCTACGAACCACGGTGTCGGGGGTTCGAATCCCTCCTCGCCCACAACCGGACCAGAGGGGAAGCACCTTTCCCTCTGAGGGTAGAATGATGGGGATAGCGGACCAAAAGCTATGGAACTTGGGTGTGGGTCTTTTTTCAAAATGGAAAGGCTTTTATTTATCTATTTATTGTTATTGTGAACGGTAGAATCCTTACACATAGTATGCCCCACTTGCGTATTTTCTGGTTTAGGCTCCGTAAATCTTCCTCAGCCAGGCAATAACAGAGCAAGTACAAGTATTGGTAGCATAACAAAAAGCCTTCCTCATCATTAATATCTTGCGGAAATTGTGACCTCTCGGGAGAATCGATGACTGCATCAAAGATGCAGTGCTAGTACTAGTACATCTGAGAATTCTTAATTGGCTAGTTGTAAATAGCCCCAGGGTTGTGGAACAAAGGATTATCCCGGGCCTACACCGATGTATTGACGGTGATTTTAAAATCTTGCAGAATGGGATACTAAGATCAGGTGGTAATTTAGCAAATTTGTGGCTGTTGAAAGAAGGCCTAATTTTTTTACTCTCTTTAAACGCCTCTTTGAACGAAACTTGGGCAGCCTCTTTGATTTGATTTGGTTCTTCCAACCAAATCCCGTTAACCAACAGGCCAGAGATAGAGTTCTTTCTTTCCCTTCCCTTCACGCATCTGTGAAAAAACTTTGAATTTTTGTCACCTTCTTTTAACCAACTTATCCATGACTTTTGTCGAAGGTTACATTCCCATAAAGATTCCAACTTAAAAAGATTGTTCGATAATACAGCCCTTTTCTCTTCCTCCTCGGCATTGGGATCCTGGAGCTCGGCTTTTAGATCCAAAGCCTCAAGAACTTTTTCTTCTTGCCTAATTTGGTTTTTTAAGGACCCAAAATTGTCTCTACCCCAGGACTTTAGCACTTCCTTAAGCCTTTTAAGCTTTTGCTTCAATCTGATGCCAGGACTAGAATTGTCCAAACCAATATTCCAACTATCTGTCACGACTTGCTTTAAATCTTTGTTCTCCAACCAAAAATCAAAAACCCGAAATGGAACCGGACCAAAATCTATCTTTTTTGTCAAAAAGAATAAGAGGGCAATGGTTCGTTAACCTCCTATTTAGAGCCTGCAGTTTAAGACCCTCCCAAAGGTTAAAGAATCCTTCAAAAACAAGACATCTATCCAACCTATTACCGGATTTATTGTACCAAGTGAACTTCCTTCTCCCCAAATTAAGGTCCAAAAGATTTAAGTTGTTCAATTGTAATTTCCAATCGGAATTGATGAAAAATCCCAATCCTCAAGTTTCCCTCCTTTATGTAAATTCAAACTATGAAGATCTTCATCTTCACCATTCTTGGTTCTTAATTCCAGAAATTAGTTTTAGTTTCATTCTTGTTTCAATTCGTTTTAGTTTCTTAACATGATATCAGAGCATTGCACTTCAGTTGTGAGTAATTCGTTATTGTTTTAGTTCATAGTTGATTTATTGTTCTTTCTTCTTGAATCGTTTTCAAGATCTTGTTCTAATGGCTGCTAATAACCCAGTTCCTACAACTTCTGGGAATCACAACGACAATCCTATTTTAATTCTTTTTCAACCTCTGCTCAAAGGAGTTGAGAATTACAATCATTGGAAACTATGACAAAAGCGTTGTCATGTCGAGGTAAACTGTGTTATGTAGATGGTTCTTCAACTGAACCAGAAGTTATTGATCCTGGCTATTCTAATTGGATGCAAATGAATGATTTATTCCTTTCTTGGTTAATCAATTCCATGATTCCTTCTATTGCTGTGTATTTTGACATTTCGAGAGAGAATTGGTTGGATTTACAAGATAGATTTGGAAGGGGAAATGCTTATAGATTTTCGAAATTAGAAGAGGAAATTGAGAAAGTTAAACAGGGCAAACTATCTGTCATTGATTATTATACCAAGTTGAAATCCTTATGGGATCAGTACCTAATTTTAAGGCCTATTCCACCTTGCACTTGCCCGGATTTGCACATAATGAAGGAGTATTATGATGATGCTTACACTACTAGATTTCTTAAAGGGTTGAATGGGAACTTTGCAAATGTGAAATATAAAGTGTTAATGACTATGCCTTTTCCAAATGTCAAAATTGCATTCGTTATGGCCCTCAATCATGAACAGCAGTTGAATTATACTGATACTACACCAGATTCAGTAGTTCTTGCTTCATAAACTGACATTAGGCAACAAGAATTCAATGGTTCTAATGCAGTACTGTAAAATCGTTTTCAAGGTCAAGGAAGGGGACAAGGTAGAGGATCTAGAGGTCTTGGTAGAGGACAGGGCAATTATAAGAGGCCTCAGTGCTCATATTATGGCAAAGAATTACATATAGTTGATAAGTGTTACAAGAAGTATGTATATCTGCCTAAATTTGGAAGAGGAGATCCCTTGGCCAATAATATCAACACTCAGGATGGTTTTGGCACACAAATGAGTGATTCTTCACAGGTTTCTTCATATTCTGATGGGGTGCAATCTGATTCTTCTGGAGCTATATCTCAGTCACAATATGATCAATTGCTTCCTCTCATTCAAGGGTTAAAGGCGGACTCAAAGAAATGCAATTCAGTGATCCTTGATGCTAATAACACTTCACAAAAACCAGGTATAAGTGACAATAGTACCCACTAGATCATGGATTCAGGGGCTACTAATAACATTACTTGTTCTTTGAGTAATATGTTTGATATTGAATCAGTAACCAATATATCTATTGGTTTGCCTAATTTCATTTCTATCATAGTGACACATATAGGAAAAGTAAAGATCAATGATTCAATAATTCTCAAAAATGTGTTTTGCATACCAGCATTCAGATATAATTTGTTATCTATGAGAAAATTGATTTATGATACTAATTTTCTAGTGTATTTTTCTCCTAATACTTGTATTGTGCAAGACCAACTGACTATGAGGAAGATTGGTACAACTAGGCTTCACAATGGACTTTATATTTTACAAGTTATTCCTCAGAAACATATTTTGTCTGTTTCCAGTAATGTCTGTCAGAATTGTACTCAGTCTAAGTCTCTACTTTGGCACAATAGACTAGGACATCCTTCTTTAGAAATGATGAGGTCTTTGCAAAGAGATGATTGACAATAGTATAAAAGCGCTTTATTCATTCTTGTATTTTATTTCCCTTGGAAAAACAAAAGAAGCCTAAGTTTCCTATTAGTACTTCACATACTTTGTCATGTTTTGATCTTATCCATGTGGATATATGGGTCCAAATAGGATTTCAACTATTAATGGAGAATATTATTTTTTTGTCTATTGTAAATGATCATAGTAGATTTACTTGGTTATTTATAATTGATGCTAAATCAGAAGCTAATCAGCTACTGCAGTATTTTTACAACATGGTACAAACTCAATTTGATGAATGTATCAAGGTTATTAGATCAGACCATGGAGGGAGTTTAACATGAAGTTATTCTATAGAACAAAATGAATTGTTCATCAGAAAGCCTGTGTTAGAACTCCTCAACAAAATGGTTTAATTGAAAGAAAACACCAACATATTCTCAATGTTTCTAGAGCCTTAAGAATCTAGTCTAATCTTCCTTTGGAATACTGGGGATTCTGTGTTATACATGCTGCATATTTGATTAATATCATTCCCACTCCTATCCTTGATAATGCAACACCTTAACAAGTATTAAATCACAGAATTCCTACTTATGATAATTTTAGGGTTTTTGGTTGTTTGTGTTTTGGTTCAACTTATTCACAAGGCAGGGGTAAATTTGATGACAATAGTACAAAGTCAGTTTTTTTGTGTTTGATGAGCACATGAAAGGTTAAAAAGTGCTCAATCTTTCAAATAGACAAATATCTATTTCAAGAGAAGTTGTCTTTCATGAGAACATTTTTCCCTTTTCTGAATCTTGTTCAGTATCTTCTTATCACACTTTGTGTTTACCATTGCCTATTTATGATTTTGATACTTCTCTAGATTTCATACCTGATCCTCTTATTGATAATGGTTCTGTAGATAACATTGTTCCTGTTCAAAATCCAACAGAGGAAACTGAGAATAATGCTCAAAAATCAAAGAAGATCTACCATAAATAGATCAACTCCTTCTTATCTTAATGACTATATATACTAATCCTGCTCATAGGACTTATCCACACACACTTGATCATGTTGTGTCCTATGCTAACATATCTCAAAATTATCAGGGATTCATCGGAAACATCAATGCAGAAACCGAGCCTTCTACTTATCAAGTAGCAGCTCTAGATCCCAATTGGCAGGATGCAATGCATAAAGAGTTACAAGCCCTGGACAAGACAAACACCTGGACATTAGTTCTTTTACCACCAGGTGTCAAGCCTATTGGATGTAAATGGGTATATAGGATTAGAAGAAAGTCTGATGGCAGCATTGAAAGATATAAAGCAAGACTTGTGGCCAAAGGATTTACACAGACATAAGGCATATATTTTCTGGAAACCTTTTCACCAGTGGCAAAACAAACCACTATCAGACTGTTCTTAGCCTTAGCAGCTCACAAAGGTTGGAATTTACATCAAATGGATGTAAATAATGCATTCTTGCATGGTGATTTAGATGCGGAAGTATACATGAGGCCTCCACAAGGATTACAGACAAATGTCCTAGTATGCAAGTTAAACAGATCATTATATGGCCTCAGACGGGCAAACAGATAATGGAATGCAAAACTGACTCAAAAACTTTTGGATCATGGCTACAAACAATCCCAAAATGATCATAGTCTCTTCACAAAAGGATCAGGTCAGGATTTTGTGGCATTGCTAGTATATGTAGATGATATTGTTGTTGGAAGTTTGAGCATGAAAGCTATTCAGTGGCTAAAGGAATTGCTACATGATGCATTCCCAATCAAAGACCTAGAAGAACTTAAATACTTCCTAGGGTTGAATTTGACAGGTCCAAATCTGGCATTGTAATAAATCAAAGAAAGTACTGTCTAGATCTCTTAAGAGAATTTAGTTTCATGGAGTGTAAACCAGCATCCACACCTATGGATTCCACATAAAACCTGACAGAGGTTCAAGCACCTTTATTACCATCAAACACAGAGTACAGAAGTTTAGCTGGTAAACTACTATACCTTGGCAATACTAGGCCTGACATTGCCTTTGCCACTCAACAACTTAGTCAGTTTCTACCCCAACCAAATGAGGCTCACATGAAAGCTACACACAGACTATTGAGATATTTGAAGGTAGCACCTGGCAAGGGTATTTTCTTTCCCATTGAAGGACCTTTAAATCTAAGAGCATTCAGTGATTCAGATTGGGCAGCATGTACTAAAACCAGAAGATCAATCACAGGATTATTGGTTTTCTTTGGTAAAGCTTTAATCTCTTAGAAATCTAAAAAGCAGAATACAGTCTCCAAGAGTTCAAGTGAAGTTGAATATAGGGTAATGGCAGTCACTACATGTGAAATTCAGTGGCTATTGTACCTTCTTCAGATTTCCAAATCAAATACACACTTCATGTTCCACTATATTGTGATGATTCTAGTGGTCTCTACACATTGTTGAAAATCCAGTTATTCCATGAGAGGACTAAACACATAGACATTGATTGCCATTTTGTTAGAGAAAAACATCAAGCAAGGATTATCAAACCTCTCCCTATACACACAAATCAAAGAACAAGCGAGATATCCTAACAAAACCAATCAACAAACAAACTCTAGATACACTACTTGAGCTTTACCCCTTAAAGGACTTATACACACCATAAACATCTAGGAGAGATCATTCTTTGCAAGTCAGTTGTTGGCCATAAAGAACTTCCAAATTGAGGGGGTGTTGAAGTATTAACTAGGAGGAGATCATTCTTCGCTCACCTAGACATTTCATCAAACACCTAAGCATTGGAGGTGTTAGTTGAGGTTACAACTTGTACAAGTTAGTTACAACGTACTGATTTCCAACTCCAACTTCTCTATGACCTGAAATTAGTTGTTCCCATAGTTAATTAAGTTGTTCAATTGTAATTTCCAATCGAATTGGTGTAAAAATCCCAATCCTCAAGTTTCCCGCCTTTACAGAATTCAAACTATCGGCTCTGTTTGTTTTAGTTAGAGTTTTTTTCTTGAGTTTTTATATCACTTCACCCATCACATCTTACAATTCTCTTACCAATCATTTCTTCAACTATAAATAAAAAAATATTAAATTATCTTTCATCATTTCACTTTATCAACTTTATAACCTTTTTTACCATTGTTTTATTTATTATACTACTTTATTTCACCAATTATTTCATAATCTACACAAATTTCAAAAAAACATATTAACTTTCTAATCATTACTTCAATCACTTTATCTAAAACAACCCTAAAAAAACTCCAACCCAAAACAAACGGAGCCGAAGATCTTCATCTTCATCATTCTTGGTTCTTAATTCCAGAAATTAGTTTCAGTTTCATTCTTGTTTCAATTCGTTTCAGTTTCTTAACAGGGAAACATTGAGAGAAAATGAATATATCATTTGATTTAAATTTCAAAACATCTTAATTCTTTAATTTTTCTATTTCGACTTTTGCTTTAATATCTTTCCGACATTATTTTTGAGGTCATTTTCATAAAATCAACGAGAAATGGATTTAGGTATTGAAATTCCTAATGGAAAATGTGTTGCAACTAAACAAGGGAGTAGATCGGGGTCGTTCTCCTCCACAGAATACAATCTTGGCAACCAATTTTGATGAATAAAGAATAATAAAATGTGATGGTTTCTAAAATTAAAAATATATATCATTGATTGTTCCAATGCAGACAAATATGAGAATAAGATGCAGTACATAAATGTGAAATGAGTATAGTGAAGTGAATAAGATTCTACTACCCCTATTCCAAAACGACAACAGAAGTGGGAGATTAATTAATTAATAATAATATAATTTTGGATAATAATTTAGTCACTTAACCGTAGGAATTTAATAATAAGATTTGATATTGAAAAATAATTAAGTGATCTAATGATAGGTACCCTTCACTAACCATTGCCTGCTTAGAACACTCGATTTTAATTTTAATATATCTCAGAGCATGTGTGGCAATAGGAAATACACGAAAATATTAATTTTACCTAAAAAGGAGAATAAATATGCTGCTAGCTTTTAGCAATAAAAAAGATAAAAGATAAAATGTATTTTCTTCTTCTGAGAGGCAAAATGTACGTATTTTCAATTCAATTCATTTAAAGATTTATTTTCTTTCTAATTTGAAATAAAAGTACGCACAAAAAAAAATTGAAATAAGTGATAACATTTTATACAGTTATTGTTATGCAAATGATTAGATTCCAAGTTCACTAATATCATCTGTTGCAACAACAAAAAAAAAAAAATAACATTCTTTTGATGTTTAAAATTCATAATATGACATTACAAACTATTTGATTAAATTCGTTATCTTATTTCATATTAGCAATAAATACATTTATTATTGTATATTTATCATTTATTATTGTAATTATTGCCTAGTCATAGTCTAGTCATAATCTACTCATAGTCTAGTCATAGCATAGATTAAGGAGGACTAGAACCTTCCATTGTATCTATATAAACACATGTAAATCATTCTTTGCAAAGTGTGAATAACAACACCATTATTTTATATTTCTATCATGGTATCAGAGCACTCGATCCTAAAATCCTAAAATAATTTTTTTTTTCTTTCCGGTAGCCGACAATAGCCCGGCGCCGCCACTATCTCCTCTTCTTCATCAATCTTGATCTCTCGTTGCTGAAAACAATGGCCGCTAGCAACAGCAATAGCTTCATCTCAGCTAATCCGCCAATCCGCAACACCTCAGCCACAACCCGCCATGATTTCTGGCGGGTTGCTTCTTCTCCGGTGAACCGTGCATCCGGAACAACCCATTTCTTCTCCTACTCACAGCCGCCGCATCAACAACCATGGGGAGCCAAAAATCAGCCTCACCCGCCCTCTTCCAGTGTTGGTTCAACCACCGTGCCTACCCAGCTGCCGCACCACCACTCATCACGCCAACAACAGCAGCAGCCATGGCAACACCAATCAGATTCAAGAAATAACTCTAGTACTCGATGTCATCCTTCTGGTAAATGTCAACTATGTTCTACACAGGGACACTTGGCTCGTTTTTGTCCTTTATTTCAGGTTACCTCGGTTGGGCAAAGCTCGACTGCTTTGGATAGGCCACACGCTCATTTTGCTTCATCACATGGTAACTCACTCGACTCGACTCATCCACTCCTAACGGCTCCTTGACAGCGGTGGTGCTACACATCATGTTACTTGGATCTTCGAATCTCTCGTCACACTCTCGGACAATGGAACGATGACATTCTAGTTGGTGATGGTAAGGGTCTCTATTTCTCACACCGCGATTTCACTACCCTCTCCCATGATACATCCATTCAATTACGTAATGTCTTATGTGTTCCCGACATGTCTCGTAACTTACTTTCTATTTATCAGTTATGTCATGCCAACAATATTTCTATTGAATTCTTACCCTCTGAATTTATTGTAAAAGACCTACGGAATCATAACATCCTACTTCGTGGTCCGGTTAAGAACGGTCTTTATGAATGGCCTAACCCACCTCTTGTTGCCTTTACATCCGCTAAAGCCACGTCCCTAGAGTGGAATAATCGTTTGGGCCATCCGCCCCCCCCCCCCCCTCCCCCCATTTTGTCTTATATTCTTAAGAATCATTATTTACATACTACGGTCTCCTCTTTTACACATTGTTCTGCGTGCTTAGAAGGCAAAAGCCACAAACTTCCCTTTGGAAATACTACTTTATGTTTCTCCCGACCCCTTGGGATTGTTTTTAGTGATCTCTGGACTTCTCCTGTTCTTTCTGTGGACGGATTCAAATATTATGTGATTTTTGTTGACCATTTCACACGCTATGTCTGGTTCTATCCTTTGTCCCGCAAATCTGATGTTCATTCCACCTTTATTCGCTTCCGCTCCATTGTTGAAAAGTTTTTGAACAAACCATTAAAGTCTTTGTATTCGATAATTGAGGTGAATTTATCTCCTTCGTGATTACTTTTCAACCAATGGCATCTCTTTTTCACTACTCCTCCTCATACCCCAGAACATAATGGCATTTCCGAACGCCGACACATGCATATTGTAGAAATTGGCATGTCCCTGCTCACTCATGCATCTATACCCGACTCTTACTGACCTTTTTCGCTTTTTCCACTGCTGTATATCTGATTAATCGCATGCCTACTCCTACTCTGCAAATGCGTTCCCCGTATGAGTCCATCTTTCATACCTCTCCCAACTACTCTAAGCATCGGGTTTTTGGCTGTCTCTGTTATCCCTGGCTCCGCCCCTATACCTCTCACAAACTTCAACCTCGCTCAAAACCCTGTGTTTTCTTGGGCTATGCCCTACAACAACATGCCTATTACTACTATGACCTTTTTGAGTCTCGCCTTTATGTTTCTCGCCACGTGAAATTTGTGGAGTCCGTTTTTCCCTTTGCCAATCCGGCCACCCTTCCCTATCCCCTTCAGTGCCTATCTCTGAGTGGCTTCCTACTCCACCTCCTGTTTAGTTTCCTGTTGCCAAGCACCTCCCTCACCCCCTCCTTCCCCACCACCTTCTCCTCCACCCTCTCCACCTCCACCTCCCCCGCCTCCTCCACCCACACATCCTATGCGCACTAGATCTCAAAACAACATCCACAAACCTATACAAAAACTCAATCTCAACACCCAGCCATTTCTTCCCTCTCGAGATCAACCTACCACAGTCGCTCAAGCCCTCAAAAATCCTAAGTGGAGAACTACCATGCATGAGGAATATGATGCTCTCCTCCGTAATGAGACCTGGGAACTTGTTCCCTCTCATCCTCACTATAATGTCATTGGCTCTAAGTGGATTTTTCGTATTAAGCATCATCCGGATGGTTCTGTTGATCGCTACAAGGATTGCCTTTTGGCTAAGGGGTTTGCTCAGCGTCCTGGTGTGGATTATTATGAGACTTTCAGTCCGGTGGTTAAACCCACCACAAGTCGCGATCGAGCTTCGACTCTAGCTCTATCGTAGGGGTGGTCTCTACGTCGACTTGATATTAATAATGCTTTACTGAGGGTCACTTTTCGTAAGATGTTTATTTGGCACAACCTGCTGGTTTTGTAAGTTCTGATCATCCTACTCACGTGTGCAAATTGCGTAAGGCGATTTATGGTAAAAAAAAGGCACCTCGGGCTTGGTATGATGAGCTCAAGGGTTTTCTCCTCACCAGCAATTTTAGGAATGCGGATGCTAATTCCTCCTTATTTATTTATAACATTGGTGGCACAATTATTTTTATCTTGGTATATGTGGATGATCTGATTATTACGGTGAATGACTCCAAGGCTCTTGAGACTTTTATCTCTCTTTTGGGGCGCAGATTCTCACTCAAAGACTTGGGGTCCCTTTCGTATTTTCTTGGCATTGAGATCATTTACAACGCCCGCAGTTGTATTTTATCTCAAAAGCGGTATGCCACTGAGTTATTGGCTCGTCTTCATATGGATCAGGCAAACTTTGTTACTACTCCACTACCTGCTGATATTTCTGGACTCACTGCTAAGTCTGGAACACTGCTTGATGATGCCTCGGAATATCGTATGGTTATTGGCATCCTACAGTATTTGTTGTTTACTAGACCGGATCTTGCCTTTGTTGTCAATAAACTCTCTTAGTTTATGCATGCTCCCACGGATGTGCATTGGGGTCATGCTAAGCGCATGTTACGGTATCTTGCTGGGACAGTGGACCTTGGGCTTCAGATTTATTGTGATTCTCCACTGGTTCTTCATGCATTTTCTGATGCCGATTGGGGAGGTAATAAGGACGACTATGCGTCTACAGGTGCCTATATTGTTTATCTTGGCCGGAATGCCATATCATGGAGTTCCAAGAAACAATTGACCATTGCTCGTTCTTCCCAAGGCGAATATCGTTCGCTGGCCTCCATCTTCTGCGAGCTTAATTGGGTTACATTTCTTCTTCGCGATCTTGGTTTTCCTCCCAGTCAAGCTCCAGTTATTTATTGCGACAATTTGGGCACCACGTAATTTTGTCATAATCCTGTTTTTCACTCCCGAATGAAGCACGTTGCCATTGACTATCATTTTATTCATGACCAAGTGCAACGTTGGTCCTTGCGTGTTGCTTATGTTAATGCCCAAGATCAATTTGTTGACTGTCTTACTAAATCGCTTCCTCGGTTGGCGTTTCATCATCAACGTAGCAAGTTAGGTCTCGTCCCTCGTCCAACTTGAAGGGTGGTATTATCAATAAATACATTTATTAATGTATATTTATCATTTATTATTGTATTATTGCCTAGTCATAGTCTAGTCATGATCTACTCATAGTCTAGTCATAGCATTTATTAAGGAGGACTAGAACCTTTCATTGTATCTATATAAACACATGTAAATCATTCTTTGCAAAGTGTGAATAACAACACCATTATTTTAGGGTGCTTTTAAGGGCACCACAGTTTTTCTACCTATGGCACCACAGTAGTGTAAAAATTATGTCATTACTTGAAGCACCACACAATAAATCTTTAAATGATAGATTTTACTCATGACACCACACTATATAAAATTTAAATTAATTATGTCCAGATCGGTTTCACTAGTGACAATTTTTTTATATTATAAAATAAACCCTTAAAACTAAAAATCGCATTTACACCCCACTCATCTTCTTCCCCTTCCTCACCGAACAAATCTCTCACGTTAATATATCCGGCAAGAAAGCCATTGTGGCGACATGAAGAGCATTGGAATCTGATAAGCCCTCTGCTCCAGATCTTCCTCCATTAGCATGAGATTCAAGTAAATGAGGACTCCATCAAAGTAATCATCCGGCAAATTAGTATTATTCTCAGGCGCCGCCGAGTCAGATCAATATTTGGCATTGCATTAGTAGTACACCTATCACTTGGGCGACATCCGTGGGAGTAGATTTATCAGAGAAACCGGGAGAGAACAACTGTATTGGAAACCCATCTTGGAATCACACAGCAAGTGTCCATGATATACAATTTTGACATTTAATTGAAGAGAAAACGTTTTTTTATTTCAAGTCCCACGGTAGTAGGGACTGGGAATTGCAATGAAATTTTCCAAAGTTGAATGAACTTGATTATGGAAGAGTAAAATGCTCATAAAGGTAAGAAATGTGAAATGGGATTGCAAAGAAGAAATGATTCAATGCGGAGATATTTTGCTCCAAATTACGGGAAAGTATGAAAATGGAAGGAGGGGATAAAGACGATGGAATGTGTTTTTCTAAATGAAAACGGTGGTGTTATGGATAGGCAATAAATTGTAACATTTTGAAAGTTAAAGGATGATATTGTAATTAGTTTTTAATAGTGGAAGATTTCGACATGTGTGGTGTTGCAGGTAAAATTATATACAATGTGGCGTCTTTGAGTAGGAGTATAATTCAGCCATGCTGTCTTTAAGTAAAATATGATTTGAAAGTGTAGTGCTTTTAATTTGTGCGCCAAGAAAATTGATGTGATCGCTTTAAATCTTTCCCTTATTTTATATCTCTATCATTTCAGTACAACTATAAATACTGTCACCTGCAAAAAAGAAATTAAAAATAAACTGTAACCTTTTTTATACCCCCAAAAAAATGGAGATTGTATGCGTTAAAATGTTCATTATTTCCTTAGGAATTTTTCTAATTGTTCACGCAAAAGAAGACCCCTGGATAAAACGAGAGCAATTAGCACAAGAAGCAGCTAACTATGCTTATAATCCCAATCCAAAAAGTGTAATTTCTCAAGTAAAACAATAAGTTCAACCGTACCCATTTATTCACTGTCGTTGACGCTTGTTTTTTCATAATTAAATGTTAAATCTTAAATTCATTTCTTTGTTTCAGCTCGATTAAAGGAGTTTTTTATTTTATTTTATTTTTTATTTATTTATTTATTTTTATTTTTTTGTGTGTTTTTGATTTATCAATTAAAGGAGTTGACAAAGAAGGAAAATGGAGACAAAAAGGATTGGGAAAGTGGCTAAGGAAATCAGAAGGAGATGTATTTGAAAATGGGGCATTTTTTAGGCAATCTGGAGACCTGAAAAAATTATCATTTAGTATTCCAGTCATTTGCAAGAAATTTGACTAAATTTGCAGGAGCATTGAATTGCATTCCTTCTCAACCACGATAGAATATAACATTATTATTATTTATTTTTATGGCACTAGAATTGTGGGTATAGATAAATATTCTGTCTATAGTTAAGTTGAATTTCAGAGAATAATATTATTGCATTTCATTGAATATCTTGGTTACATAAAAATAGGAAAATACTAGGAGGGAATAATATCTAGATAGAATCTAGTACTAGATCTTCTAGTACACACCATAACAACTTTCTAGCAAGGACCATAATACCTTTTCAGTTCTTATCTTCTAACATCCCCCCTCAAACGAGAAGGGGTCTTGACCACTTGAAGTTTGTCTCGAAATTGAGTAAATTTTGTAGTGGACAGTGGTTTTGTAAGACAGTCTGCTATCTGTTCTGAAGATGGGATGTACTTGACTGAAATAGAGCCTTCTACAATCTTGTCTCGAATAAAATGCACATCTAACTCAACATGCTTGGTTATGTTATGAAAGACTGGATTGTATGCCAGTGCTTGTGCACTAAGATTATCACACCAAATCACAGAAGTTTTTGGTAGAGGTATGCATAGTTCTCCAATAAGAGACCTTAGCCACTGAATTTCAGCTGTTGTGTTTGCTAGGGCCTTGTATTCAGATTCTGTGCTTGATCTAGACACAACACCTTGTTTCTTGGAGCTCCATGAGACTAAGAATCCACAGATGTAAACACAATATCCAAAGAATAGATTTTCATCATCACCAAATCTCGGGCCCACCTGCATCTAAGAAACCAGTAAGATTGATACCTTGATCAGGGAGGAAATGCAGGCCATAGTCAATAGTTCCCTAGACATATCTGAGAAGCCTTTTGAGAGATTGCCAATGCACCACTCTAGGATGCTGCATATGCTGGCTCAGAGTATTGACAACATATGAAATATCTAGCCTGGTAAAAGTCATATATTGAAGAGCACCAATGATACTTCTATATAAGGTATGATTGTCCATTAGAGGAGTGTCTGTACTAGTGAGATCAACTCCAAGAGCCATTGGGTAGGGCAAGGTTTGAGATGAGTGAAGTCAAGTTTCTGTAAGAGTTGAGTAGCATAAAGTTTAAGTACAACCCTGTATCATCTCTATGAACCTGCATTCCCAAAAAATGGCTCAGGCTTCCAAGATCCTTCAAGGCAAATTTCTGATTTAGCATCTTGATAAACTTCTGTATCAGAGGGAACTTGTTGCCAGTGACTAATATGTCATCAACATAAATGAGGACATATAGGAGAGTGGTTCCTTGCTTGAATATAAATAGAGACACATTTGCTTTAGATTGTCTGAACCCCCAGCTAATGAGCTGCTATCTCAATTCTTCAAACCAGGCCCTAGGGGCCTGTTTGAGGCCATAGAGGGCCTTTTTTAAACAGCATATGTGATGAGGTTTTGCAGGATCAACAAATCCTTCAGGTTGTGGCATGTAGACTGCTTCTTTGAGATTTCCATTTAGGAAAGCATTGTTGATGTCAATTTGGTTGATTTTCCATTAGCATGCAACAGCTAAGGCAAGTATCACCCTGATAGTTGAGGCTTTTACCACAGGGCTGAAAGTTTCAGTGTAATCCAGTCCTGGAGTTTGTAGGAAGCCTTTAGCAACCAGCCTAGCCTTGTGTTTCTAGATAGTCCCATCAAGATTCGGGCCAACTTGAATATCCATTTGTTCCCTATCAATTTAAGATTAGGATTTGGAGGCACCAGTTCCCATGTCTTATTTTGCATCAAGGCCTTATATTCTTCTTCAATAGCCATCTTCCACTCATTCTGCTTTAGGGCATCAGATACTCTTGTTGGTTCAATTGGATATGAGTGAGCAGGGTGAGTGGCTAAGTAGGAAAAGGTTTTGGGTTTGAAGATCCCACTTTTTGACCTAGTTTTCATTTGATGGACTGGTGCAGGTTGAGGGACAGGTGATGGTGAAGGTGATGGTGAATGTGTGTTTTGGGGTGCAGGTGATGGTGGCTGTGCTTGTGGAGAATGTTCTTGTGGTGACAGAGAATGTGAGTGTGTGGAACAACCTGTTGGTGTTGCAGATCCTGCTCTAGGTGAGTCTTGGCCAGGTAAGGATGAGCTGCTTGTTGATGTGGTCTCTGAAGGATGTTCTGTATCATGTGAGGAAAAGGTAGGGCCATCAGTAAAACCAGGACTGTAAGTATGACCATCAGAAAGATAAAAGATAGGATTACTGGTTTGATCTTCACCAGAGACAACTAGAGGGGTGGACACAGTACCTGGGAAACTGTCTTATAAGGAAAGTGATTTTCATTGAAAAAGACATCTCTAGAGGTGTATATCCTTCCTGAAGAATCTAGACACAGATGACCTTTATGATTAGGGCTTGGTCCTAGATAGACACACTGTTTGGTGTGGAATTGGAACTTATGGTTCTGGTATGGCCTGAGATAGGGGTAACAGGCAGCTCCAAACACTTTAAACTGATCATATATAGGTTTCTTCCCAAATAAGGCTTCATGGGGTGACTTGTCAAGGAGGACTGGAGTTGGAAGGGAATTTATAATGGTCACAACATACCTAAAGCCTTCCCACCAAAACTTAAGTGGTAGGGAGGCTTGAGCTAACAAGGTAAGTCCTATTTCCACTATATGTCTGTGTTTTCTTTTAGCCTTGCCATTTTGAGCATGTGCATAGGGGCATGGATGTCTGAAATTGATTCCAGTTTGTTTAAGGATAGGTTCAAAACTTCTGTACTCCCCTCCCCAATCAGACTGCAGGGTTTTGATTTTCTTGCCAAATTGGTTTTCTGCCATAGCTTTAAATTCCAGAAAGGCATTAAGGGCTTCAGATTTTAGTTTGAGAGGATATATCCAGGTGAACCTGGTATGATCATTCACAAAGTGTATATAATAGATGTATCCATTTGAGGATCTAATTGGTGAGGGTCCCCATAGGTCAGAATGAATAAGTTCCAGGGGTTGTGTAATTTTAGTATCAGACTGAGAGTAAGGCAAGTTATGATGTTTTCCAAATTGACAGGCTTCACAAAACACAGACATTTTATTGATTGGAAGATTACATTGCTTAGACACTAGGTCAATGACCTTGACAGAAGCATGCCCTAATCTTCTATGCCACAATGTGGCTTTTTCTTGAGAATTAACAGAACAAACTAGAGACTCTAGAGGTCCATTTTGAACAAACTCATTAGGACCTTTAACAGGCTGACCATAACAGACACCATGACTTTTATTCTTGGATTGAAGAGAGCTCAGACTAGGAGTTTGGAGTTGATACTGAGACCATCATTGACCTCACCTTCCAAAGAAAGACCATCCACGAGACCTTGTCCTTCACACAACAACCTGAAGCATAAAATTCAACAACAACAGGATTGTCGGTGGTTAATCTGGATACACTAAGAAGATTTTTAGTAATTTCGTGTACATGAAGAATGTTTTTAAGTTTAATGACACTATTAGGACCACAAATTTTGGGCTGACCAATATGAACAATGGAAAGTTGCTCACCATTTCCAACTGTTAGATTATCTGAGTCTTCATAGCCAGAATTGATGTGGAGGTTGTGGAGGTCTCATTGCAGACATGACTGGAAGCACCACTGTCCATACCAATTTGAATCACTCACTGTGTCTGATGAAGCAAGATAAGCATTATTGTTCCTCTGAGAGTTTCCAAACTGAGTTGGAGCACCTACATTCGAATCAAATCCGTGCCAACAATCCACAGCTGTGTGTCCAGTCTTGTTACACACTTGACATATTGGTCTGCTGTTTCCTGAAGAATTCCCAGTTGCAAGACTTCTTCCTCCTCGTCCCCTGGAGCTCCTACCTCCTCTATTTCCTCTTCCTCTTCCAGACCCATGGTCTTGATTTCCACTTTGATATCCAGATCAATTTCCTGATGATCTATTGCCCCCAGATCTTGATACAACATTGGCTGATGGTAGGCCCAAATCCACATTTGCAGAGGGATTCAAACGAGCAATCAAACGTTCATGAGTCACCAGTTGTGACTGAACTTCTTGCCAAGACAAAGAGCCAATTATTGAGGTTAGATTCACTATGACAGACTCATACTCCTTACTCAGACCTCCAAGGGTAGCAAGAATTAATTCACCTTTTGTAATGGGGTAACCAAAGCAGAAAAACCATCCGAGTAAGATTTAATTTGAGCAAGATAATCCATCATGATTTTGACCCTTTTCACTACGAAAGTTAGAGCTGCCTCTTGTACTCGAGCATTCTTGCTTGAGATCGATTGTTGTCACAGATTTCCAGTGGTCCATATTTCATGAGCGCTTTGAGATCCAACAACTTCCAAGAAGGCTTCCTCTTTCATAACTCATCAACCACCCAACTGAAAGCGATCCTTAGTGTACCATTCTTCATATGCTGGATTTGAAATAGTGGTGGCGGACATAGTTGTTGGATTGTAGGTGGATATGATTTCTGGTGGTTTTGGTTTTGTACCCAGGAGATGACCGTCTAACTTGTGTCCATGAACAATGGGTAGAATGGTGGATTTCCACAACAGATAATTAGATCTATCAAGTTTGATAGTGCAGGCTTGGTTCAGATTGTTGTTAAAAGGAACTAAGGAGCTTATTGAAGAAGTAAGTGGAATCTGGGTTGATAATGGTTGCATGACAGAGGTAACAACAGGATTTTGTTGCATGAAGCTAGAGAAATTCGGAATCGATGGCCGGAGGTATGAGGTGGAGCCAAAAGCAGGGAACGATCCAGCAGTGAAAGGAAGGGTAGAAAATTGGGATTGAAATCCAATTGTGGTTTGAGAGATGTGTCCAGCTTCAGACCTTTGCTGAGGTGTGGAAGATGGTGGTGTTGTAGAAGCAGGTGGTGGTGTTGTTGGTGGAGCTGTAGCTCCGGTGGTGGTTGCCTCTCGCCGGCAGTGGCCATAGCCAAGAAAGGCTCTACTACCAAGTTGAATTTCAGAGAATAATATTATTGCATTTCATTGAATGTCTTGGTTACATAAAAATAGGAAAATACTAGGATGGAATGATATCTAGATAGAATCTAGTACTAGATCTTCTAGTACACACCATAACAACTTTCTGGCAAAGACCATAATACCCTTTCTGTTCTTATCTTCTGACAAGTTAGAATAAGAAAGATGGAAGAGAATAATATTAAGGATATTTATTTCAGATTGAAAATTCTCTGTAAATATATGTCATCCAATGTCGAGTACATATGTGAGCAGGGGCGGACCCACCCTTTGGAGTGGTGGTCTCAAAACCACCCCAAAATTTGAATTTTATTTTTATTTTTTTATAATTGAATTAGTGTAATTAATTATTAGTATATTTACTTAATTCTTCCTAATCTCAAAACAATGCTATGATGGTCTAGTGGAATAAGATCTATACATTTTGTCTTACTTATCCTCCACTGAAATATTTATAGCATTTTTTCTTTATCTTATACGATTTAAATGTAACATTTTTCCCTTTACCATAGACTTTTAAATCAACGTTATTTTTTTCTAACATACCATCTAAATCTAATCAATTTGATACGTTGTACACCTGAAATGGTTATAACATTTTTTTTTTTAACTTATGCGATCTAAATCTAATATTTTATTTTTCTACCTTAGACTTTTTAAATCAACATTTTTTCTTATCTTATACCATCTAGATCTAATTATGTTCGTAACTTGATGTACAATGAATGTAATTCTTTAGCATTAAGATTTTTTTGTCTAGATATGCATATTAGTGAAGATTAAGCAATAACTCTAAAGAAAAATTTACTGTTCGCCACTGTATTTGATGATTTATTAATAAACATTCTAGTAAATGAAGGCATCTCATCTATAAGGTATTTAAACTTTAAAAAATGACCTGATTATTCAAATGTAAATGTACTATGCATAAAACATTAGAGGCCGAAAATTCCATTTAAAAAATAATAAAATTAAATGGAAATAACAAACAAAATGCGAAAAGGACTACAGTAATAGCAAGAAATATAAGAATCCAAGAAAACAAATGCAGACCCCATTTTGCAGTCTGACATCAGTTAACTTTTATTTTAAAAAATGAATTTTGTTTGAAATTATGTTTGAATTGTATTGGTTTGGTGTATCGTGTAAAAAAAAAATAGAAGAAAGAAAAATTAATTTATTCAAGTGTATATAGTTTTTTTAAATGAATTTTGAGCTTTATTATTAAGTGAAATCAAGCAAACAATTGTCTACTACATGCGAAGGAAAGTGCACTCCCTATGTAACTAGGTCATTTGCAAACAAATATCTACCACATTCGAATGAGAGTGCACTCGTATGTTATTAGGTCACTTGCAAACAAACATCTACCACATTCGAATGAAAGTGCACTCGTATGTAACTAGGTCACTTGTAAACAAGTCCATGTGGGCAAGAAGATGAATATATATGTTTCCCATTCTCTTAACGAATGAAAAGGAACAATGCGAAAACGCACCGCTCTTAATTAGTATTGCAATCTGAGACCATGCAAATGGAAGGTAAGTCACCATCTGAGGGTCGCTGCAACCATTGTATGCAAGAGAGGGAATCCGTCTCAACCTGCACTCGTCGAAAGCTTACAGATACCGTGAGAAAGATAACTTGATAAATTATCAAGAGCATGCACAATCTGTCTGTCCTGCCAAATATTTATAGAGTTGAAAGTAAAAATAAAAATAAAAAATAAAAAAATTGGGGTGAATAAGTGAAAAATTATATGGTCACCAAATAATCGGAATTTTCCTCTAATAAAAAAAAAAAAACAAACAAAAAAAAAAACAACAAAAAAAAGGGAAAAAAAAGAAAATCAGAGTCACAATCATCTTCCTCCCCCCTCACAGGACACTAGAAGGGTTGTGAGGTTGTCTCAAGAAACACCTGACCCGTGATTCCTGTTTAAACATTGTACATTAAATTCTTCCCTTCATCATCATTCGTTTCTCAAAAAGCTACTTTCTTTTTCATTTGAACCTACTCAGTTCCTCTGTAAAATCACACTATTTATATCTCTACTCGTTTCTTTTGTGCAAAAGTTTGCTCCTTTTTCTCCAGCCCCTTCTCTTTATTCTTTTGCCTTTTTTTTTTTTTTTTTTTTTTTTATAACTGCAACCCCATGTTCTTTTATAATTCTTCCTACATGTTTTCATGAGTTCTCCTTATTGATTGCTAAGTGGGGCATTTGGGTTTTCATTATTTCCCCCTCCCTCACGGTGGGTTTTGTCTAAGTTTCATCAACTCTTTTATGCTGTAAAGATTCTTCATTTATTTCATTTGCAGCTGAAATGCACCTATGGAGTATCTAAAAAAGTGAACTTTTTGGTGGGTTCAAGTATTGCAGGTTCTTTGTGGTGCTAAAAACCTCCTTAATTCTTGCTCTTTTTTGTTTGTGAAAGGATAAACTTGCCATTATTTCTAATTCACCTTACTTTTGCTGATAAATGTTTGAGCAAGATTTGGGTCTTCTTCTTCATCTTGGTTCATGGTCTACTTGTTGAGCAGTTGATTTTTCCAGCACAATAGAAAAGGTTCATTTTTTTAAGGTGGGAGTGGGGAGTGGGGGTGTGAGTGGGGAGGTGAGTAAAGGGCAGCCCAAAAGATGACATTTCTTGTTCTGCTTGATCTAGTGCTTTTTATCTTGGTGTCAAATTCCCGCCTTGTATTTGCTCAGGGGCATCAGGATGAGGCTACATTGTTGGCCATTGGCAAAGAGCTTGGATTATCTTGGTGGGGTCTCAACAACAGCTCAGATTTCTGTTCTTGGCATGGAATAGGTTGCAGTTTGAATGGTTCAGTGGTGGAAAAGCTTGATCTTGGTGGTTATGGACTGCAAGGTAACTTAACTTTAATTTCTGAGCTCAAAGCATTGAAGTTGCTTGACCTATCTGATAATAACTTCCATGGACCAATCCCACAAAGTTTTGGAAATTTATCTCAGCTTGAGGTTCTTGATTTGTCATTTAACAAATTTGTGAGCTCAATCCCTGTTGAACTAGGTACACTAAGGAATCTTAGGTCATTCAACCTTTCAAATAACTTTCTAATTGGAAGTATACCTGATGAGCTTCAAGGCTTAAAGAAAATTGAGGAATTTCAAGTCTTTATTAATAAACTGAATGGTTCTTTGCCAAGATGGGTTGGGAATGTTACTAGTTTGAGAGTTTTTACAGCCTATGAGAATGATCTAACCGGAAATATCCCGGATAATTTGGGCTCGTTTTCACAACTTCAGCTGTTGAATCTTCATTCTAATCAGCTTGAAGGGTTCATACCAGAAAGCATTTTTGCTATGCAGAAACTACAAGTGTTGGTTTTGACACAGAACAAACTGACTGGTACCATCCCTGCAGCGATCGGGAATTGCGTAGGGCTTTCGAGTATTAGAATTGGCAATAACAATTTGATAGGAGGCATTCCTAAAGAGGTTGGAAACATCACTAGCCTCACTTATTTTGAAGCAGATAACAACAATCTCTCGGGGGAGATTGTGCCCGAATTCGTGCAATGTGCCAACATTACCCTTCTTAATTTAGCCTCAAACGGTTTCAGTGGAACCATTCCTCCAGAATTTGGCCGTCTTATCAATCTACAAGAGCTGATTGTTTCTGGAAATAATCTATCTGGAGACATACCGTTATCTGTTCTTAGCTCCAAGAATCTTAACAAGCTCGATTTGACCAACAACCAATTCAACAGTTCTATACCAGAAGGGATCTGCAATAATTCTAGACTGCAATACCTCCTTTTGGGTCAGAACTCAATAATGGGAGAGATACCTAATGAAATTGGCAATTGCATAAAACTTCTTGAATTGCAGTTAGGCAGTAACTATCTGACTGGAAGTATTCCTCCCGAGATTGGACGCATGAGGAACTTGCAAATCGCTCTAAACTTAAGTAACAATCATCTCCACGGAACACTTCCAGACGAGCTAGGTAGGCTTGACAAGCTTGTTTATTTGGATCTTTCCAATAATCAGTTATCTGGGATTATTCCATCAGCTTTGAAAGGCATGCTAAGTTTGATAGAGGTCGATTTTTCAAACAATGATTTTACGGGCCCTATTCCAATCTTTATACCATTCCAAAAGAGCCCAAACTCAAGTTTTGTGGGAAATAAGGGGCTTTGTGGTGAGCCTCTAAGTTCATCTTGTGCAAACTCAAATGGTACATCCCTTTCAGGTTACCATCATAGGGTGTCTTACCGGATAGTATTAGTTGTTATCGGCTCATGCTTAGGGATTTTTATTTCGGTGACTATTGTCGTGTTCCTTTTCATGATGAGAGAGAAGCAAGAGAAAGCTGCTAAGGAGGATAGGGCTATTGATGAAGAAAATACTGAAAAACCAATCATAACAGCAGGAAACGTCTTTGTTGAAAATCTTAGACAAGCTGTTGATTATGATGCAGCTGTTAAGGCTACATTTAAAGAATCAAATATACTGAATATCGGTACTTTTAGTACCGTATACAAAGCAGAGATGCCGTCTGGAATGATCTTATCCGTAAAAAAGCTGAAAATGATGGACAAAACTTTAGTTCATTATCAAAGCAAAATGATGAGAGAGCTTGAAAAGCTGAGTAAACTCAACCACAACAATCTGACAGCACCAGTTGGATTCGTAATATATGAAGACGTCGTGCTTTTGTTACACCATTACTTTTCTAGAGGGACGTTAGCTCAGTTTCTGCATGAATCATCCAAGAAACCAGAATATAAACCGGATTGGCCTACGAGGCTCAACATTGCCATTGGAGTTGCAGAGGGATTAGCGTTCCTTCATCATCTGGCTATTATTCACCTCGATATTGCGTCGATTAATGTCTTTCTTGATACTAGCTTTAATGCTTTGCTAGGTGAAGTTGAGATATCAAAATTGTTGGATCCATCTAGGGGGACAGCAAGCATTAGTGCTGTTGCTGGCTCATTTGGATATATTCCACCAGGTACCATCTATTTATACCTTTTGTTCATAAACTACAATGCACATATACTACTGTTTGTTATCTTGTCCCGTATTTGATACGGACACACCAATACTTAGGTTTGTACATCATGTGAAATGCTTATGCCTGCTAAATTTTGAAAAACAGAGTATGCATATACAATGCAAGTTACAGCACCTGGGAATGTTTATAGTTATGGGGTTATTCTGCTTGAGATTCTTACAACAAGATTACCGGTTGATGAAGAATTTGGAGAAGGGTTAGATTTGGTGAAGTGGGTTCACGGGGCGCCTTTCAGAGCTGAAACCCCTGAGCAGATACTCGATGCGCGGCTTAGCACTGTATCGTTTGCTTGGAGAAAAGAAATGCTTTCTGCTTTAAAGATTGCATTGTTGTGCACAGATACTACACCTGCAAAACGACCAAAGATGAAGAAAGTTGTAGAAATGCTTCAAGAAATAGTGAAGTAACCCGAGTTTTAATTCCTTCAAGAATCAGAAATCCATTGGCCAACCAACAGCACCAGCAATCTAAGAAGGTTGTATCGAGTGATATGCAACCTTTTATACGGAAGTTAGTACTATAAAATTTCTTTTGAAATAGTGACCAAAATTGGCCTTGTGATCTGTAAATGGTTGGGGGCGGCTTCCACTTCGGGGAGATTCTTGTGTAGAGTGTTTATTGCATAGACATATCAGGTGTATGTCATTTGTACAAACTCACTCAGAAGTGTGATGCAATAGATAAGTCTCTTAGTACAAGAATTTCTCCCATTTTGGTTGAAATGTGCCCAACATTGCTTGTGTACTATAGAGCTTTTATTGAGGATATTGAATTGAGTATAATAGTCATCTTCCTACATTACTACTTACTAGGGTCTTAAAATTGGACAAGAACCTTGTTGAAACATGTTATCATCCATGGCGGATGTTGTCATTTGAATCCCTGGGAGATTATCCTTAAATGCAAGACAATTATGTAAAAGAAAGGATTTCTCAAAACACCAACCAATTACATTATTCAGAATTCAAAACAAGCAACATGATGAGAAAGTCGTAATGAAAAACGTTCTACAAAATAAACATACAGTGCATGCCAGCACAATCATATCCAGGAGTTCAACACTACCCTCCTTTATACACCATATGATAAACATTGCTCAATCTGAAAAACAAGTCTTTCCAGTATTATAATAAAAACACAAGGATATAAGTAAACAACGTTGCGAAGTAAATGCTACATCTTGATCTACTCAACGCGGTTCTTGACAATGAAGTTTTGACGGCTAATAGGGTTCATGACCACAGGGGGGCCAGCAGTTCGAGGCCATGCCTGAAACTTCTTGTCAGTCTCTTCCCACCAATCCTTGTTTGAAACGGTATGTGGAGTAGTACCTGATACACATAGCAGGAATATGGTCAAATTCGTCATGAAATCACTAACCAAGAGCAAACAACAAGATTTTAGTAATACTAAGGGCTTACCTCCAAAAATCTTTTGGTCAGAAATGATATGGTCACACACGTATGCGACTACAAATGATCCAGCAAGAGCAGAAACTATGTATTTGCCTGACATCTTTAAATTCTAGGAGCTGAAAAGATGTACCCAATACTGATATAAGTAGGGGGTAAGCCAGTCATAAGCTTCAAACACTATTATTTTCTACAAATAATCATCAAATGGAAATACGCAGCAAAACTAAGATATAATGCAAGCCAACCTCCCACCAAACCCTTCCCCCGTCACTGACACAGGCATACACAATATTAATCTTTCCGACATAATAAGGTTATGTAAAACAGGTCTAGATCAACCCTTCCTCTGGGTCATCGGACCTCACATAGAGAGCTTCTACACACTGGCCTGCCATTTTACAAATAATAAACTTTCAAAGAAAGCATATGGTTTGTGCATATGATGCGAATTATCCCAAATTGGGGTTACAATACTTTTTCAAAAGCATAACCACCAGAAGACTGTGAAATATGAAGGCAATATGGAAAGGATGGAGTAAACTCTCAAAAGCTAGGAAATCAACACACTAGAAACCAAAGAAAAGAACTGGAAAAAATTATTGCAACCCTCAGTACTCTATTAAAAGATAGACTATTGCACTTAGTTAACCGATTTTTAGGCGATCTTTTCAGGTAATGTCCCAACTTATGGTGCCCTAAGAACAACAAAGGTGCATACTTATGAATGAGCATACTAATATATATGCTCAAAAGATGAACTGATGTGTTATTTAGGGCATATGTATAAAGAAAAAAGAAAGCCTTTTGAATAAATAATATACCAGATATGAACCTCCCATATTCAGAACATCTAAGGCAGCTCTGAAACCAGGGAGAAAAAGAAGAATCCCATGCATTCATAGGTTCTTAAAAACATCATCTGTCAATGTTGAAAATTAAGTTTTATTTTGAACTGATTGTATTGAAAGAATCCCAATGGCACTATCAAGAAGTAAAGAGTCACGCCATTAAGTTGCTTTTGTTTCCCAAAGACTAATGGCAAGCTATTTCAAGTGGCACTAAATGTACTAAAACCCCATGATGATCAAATAAAAAAATAAAAATCAGATTTGCAGTCTATTCTCCAAATAATTTCAAACACAAAACTAGAAGGAATCATAGAACTTAGCATATTGGAAACTTAAAAAGTCATTAAACAACAAGAAACATCAGCTATCCAGTTTCTCACCCATGCACAACATTTCAGATCTAATTCCATTTCTAAATCTCCCCAAAAAAGTGTTGGTCCGAAGTAAAGCACTATGAATTTCAATTATTAAATTAAAAAAAAAGGGGGGCGGGGGGCAGAACCCGCACAGGCAGCACAGCTTATAAGCCAACTAATCAAAATCCACAAGTCGACTCCATCAGAATCGATCGACATGATGAAATTCGACCACAAATTAAAAAGTATTCTAAGAACATTTGAAGCATCTGAAGAGATCAACTGAAGAAAAAACAGGGGGTAAATCGAACGAAATTTCAACATGTAAGCAAATCAAATAATTGCGCAAAAAAAAAAAAAAAAAAAAAAAAAAAAAAAAAAAAGGCAGCTGGTACTCACCGTCAACTGATGTCAAGGAAACGAAGAAATCGCGGAGAATGCTCCGCCGCAGGCCGCAGACCGCAGTATCTTTATACCATCTAATTCGGGTTATTACATATTTACATCTTTTTAGAGTCATATTTACATATTAGAACCTTATACTTTTATGTAATTTTAATTCTCAAAAGCGGAATTATTTTTCTCTACAAAATAATTGCCTTTTCTCACTATTTTAAAACTCTCATTATTTTAAAACCAGATCATATTATATATTGAATTTTTTTTACATTTTTTTTATATATTTTTGTTACACTTTAAAATACTTAACAAATTTGACATCAAACTTAAGAATGAGATTCGTTAAGTATCCTAAAAGATTAACAAAATTGTATTGTTAAAGGTAAAAACTATTACTTTTGTTTTTGAGAAATAAATATGCTAGTTTGGAGACAATTAAAAAGATAAGGAACAAAACTGTCAATATCACTTTTTATTGCTATTATTTTGTAACAAATAATATGGTGCAAATGACATGACGCATACTCTAACGATTGGCCGTCAAAAGTTAATCAACTAATTGATCCTGTTAAATCTCTTAAAAATTGATAAATATAAAAAACATATTGTTAGGGTGAAAAGCTATCATTATGAAACATCTGAACGAGAAAGAAAATAGGTATCAGAAAAGATAAGATTTCATTTCTTTTTTAATATCACCCAGGCCTGCATTACAGTATTTATACATATTACAAATCGGACACCTCAGCACTAGTTTGTTACACAGAATCTACCATAAGATTTGAGTACAGCCACTGCAGTACAAACATACATAAAAAGACTATAATGCCCTCTGTCATTATCACTACACTTTAACCGCCCCTCTCAAACTAAAGGTGGTGTCACCAACATTTAGTTTGTCCCTATTAGGAAGAAATTTGGATCCAGGTAATGCTTTTGTAAGAAGATCAGCAATTTGATCACAGGATGGTACATGGTTCACTTTGAGTTTGTGCTGAAAGACTTGGTCTCTGACAAAGTGTATGTCAATCTCTATGTGCTTGGTCCTTGCATGAAAGACATGGTTATGAGCTAGATGATTTGCACTGATGTTGTCACACCATGTTGTGGGTATATTAACCACAGGAATATGCAGCTCAGATAGAAGGGACTTCAACCAATGGATTTCAGCAGCCACATTTGCTAGAGCCCTATACTCTTACTCAGTGCTAGACCTTGAGACAACATGTTGTTTCTTAGAACTCCAAGAAACCAATGAATTTCCCAAATAAACACAATATCCAGCCACAGATCTTCTGTCCTTAGTATCACAAATTTCAATCAAAGATCACTATAACCAGTAATATTCAAATTTGCAGCAGGTTTAAAGTGAAGACCATAGTGTAAGGTGCCTTTAACATACCTCATCATCCTCTTTAGAGCATTCCAGTGGACAAGTCTGGGAGTTTGCAAGAATTGACTCAACTGATTTACAGGGAAAGACAGATCAGGTCTGGTGTAGGTGAGATACTGTAAGGCCCCTATAATACTTCTGTACTGTGTGACATTCTGTAACAGTTCAGATCTTTCATCATGTAAATCAACCCCTGTGACCATTGGTGTAGGAACAGGCTTGAGATGTTGCATTTGGAGCCTGTTTATTAGTTGAGCAGCATAATGAGCTTGGTGCAGATACAGCCCACTGTCATCTCTATAAGCCTGAATCCCCAAGAAATGACTCAGCTCACCTAAATCCTTCGCAAATCTGGAGTTCAATGTAGCAATGAACTTAGTGATCAAGGAATTGTTGTTCCCAGTGATTAGGATATCATCTACATAGACTAGAACATATAGGATGTCAGTTGCATTTTTGAAGACAAACAATGAGGTGTCTGATTTTGCCTGTCTGAATCCCCACCTTAGGAGCTGCTGTTTTAACTCTTCAAACCACGCCCTAGGGGCTTGTTTAAGACCATTGAGAGCTTTCTTTAAGTGACATACATACCCTGGTTTGGAGGGGTCTTCAAACCCCTCCGGTTGAGGCATGAACACATCATCATAGAGGGTGCTATTGAGGAAGGCATTGCTGATATCAATTTGATTGATCCTCCAGTTAAGGGCAACAGCAGCTGCTAAGACAACTCTAATAGTGGCAGCTTTCACAACAGGACTAAAGGTGTCCTCATAATCAAGGCCTGGGGTCTGAAGAAATCCTTTAGCAACAAGCCTAGCCTTATGTTTGAGGATTGTGCCATCAGGATTAAGTTTGAGTTTGAATATCCATTTGTTGTCTATCAAATGTTGTTGAGGTCTGGCTGGAACTAGAGTCCAGGTATGATTCCTTTGAAGTGCTTCAAACTCTTGTTTCATAGCAGCTAGCCACTGAGGTTGGGAGATGGCATCTGACACTCTAGTTGGCTCTGTTGGACAAAGAGTGGAGTCTTTGACAACAAGGTAGGAGTAGGTTTTAGGTTTCCGGATACCAGCTTTGCTTCTGGTTTGCATAGGATGAGTAGGTTGAGCTTGAGTAGTTGTAGGTGGTTGTGGAGGAGGTACAGGATGGGGGGATGGTATGGGTGAGGATGTACAGGGTGTGCTTGGAACAGGGCTAGGGGATGGTGGTGGTGGTGTATCAGGCACAACAAACTGGGGTGAATCAGGGACAGTATGCTCAGGTGTGGAATGTGGAGTTGAGGGAGGAGTTGATTGAGGAAGAGCAGATGTCCCTCTACTGTCACTGTTGTGTGTGCTTGGATGAACTGTATCAATTGCAAAAGTATCAAGAGTAGGAAGGGTAGGCAGATTGACATTGGAATAGGAGGAAACAGACTGACTGGGACTGAAGTTAAAAATAGACTTGTATGGGAATTCTTGTTCATTAAATATGACATCCCTAGACACATAAACCCTACCAGATGATTCTAAACACAAGTAGCCTTTATGTGAGGGACTGGTGCCTAGAAAAACACACCTCTTGGTGTGAAACTGGAATTTGTGTCTCTGAAAATGTCTTAAATAAGGATAACAGCTACTCCCAAACACTTTGATTAGACTAAGATCAGGTTTCTTTTTGAACAAGCACTCATATGGGGATTTGGATTTCAGAACTGGAGTATGCAATCTGTTGATGACATAGGCTGCATACTGGAAACTCTCCCACCAATACTTAAGGGGCATATCAGCTTGAGCCAAAAATGTCAGACCAACTTCAACAAGATGCCTATGTTTTCTTTCCACAGTCCCATTCTGTCCATGAGCATGTGGACAAGAATGTCTAAAAACAACACCTTGTTCCTTCAAGTAAGTGTCAAAGGTCCTAAGCTCACCTCCCAGTCAGATTGCACACACTTAATACTGGTGTTAAATTTTTTTTCTACCAGGGTTTGGTACCACAATGACCTCGATTGCTCCCTCTATTCCAGCTCCGGCAGCAGCTCCTGCTGTTACTACAACGATCCCCTTTGGCAGCTTCTCCAACTATGGATCTGTTCTTCCAACGTCGTTCCGAACGACCATTCCACACCTTTATTCCACTCTACCTCCGACCTACTCCTCTCTACCACCAATTCCCTCCATTTTGAGCTCCACTCTGGCCATTTCACCTTCTTTCAGTACACCTCCGACAAACACTTTTCTGGGTGGAAGCCTAAATCAGACTTGCACAGTAAAACTTGATAGATCTAACTATCTTCTCTGGAGATCCATCATCCTGCCCATTGTAAGAGGTCATCGTCTAGAAAGCTTCATAACAGGTGTGAATCCTCCTCCTGCTCCTATGCTTCCCTCACTGGTCAGCTCTAGTGGTGAGGTTCCAAATCCGGCGTATGATACCTGGGTCACCATCGACCAACCGCTTTCGTGGGATGGCTCATGAGCTCTCCATGATCGAACCGAGCTTTGGTGAACTTGTTGGTGTTTCTTCATCTTATGAAGTCTGGCACACCTTGGAGGTCCTCTTCAACAACAGATCGGAAGCCCGGATGCTGGAATACAAAGAAGCACTCACCAAAACTGAGAAAGGGACGAAATCCATGACGATTACCTAGCCTTGATGAAGTCATACTCCGATGGACTCACTTCTTCTTTGGCTACCCCATTACAAGGTGAACTCATCCTTGCAACTCTTGAGAGTCTGGGCAAGGATTACGAGTCTACAATCGTCAATATAACTTCTCGAATTGGAACACTCACCTGGCAAGAGGTGCAATCTCAGCTCATCATTCATGAAAGATTGATTGCCCGGTTTAATCCATCTCAGGGTTTGGAGTTGAACAACCCTTCTGCAAATCTTGCTATTGGGAGAGGGTAATTTGGACCTCACCCAGAGCTTACTCACCGAAGCTAATAAAGGTAGAGGCTTCCAGGGTGGCCGAGGTTAAGGAAGAAACAACGTGGGGTGGCCTCAAGGCAATAACAGAGAGAGGAAACCAGGGTAATAACAATGGGGGCCCTAGGCGACAGTGTCAAGTCTCAGCAACAAGGTTGGACACATTCTTTGTGGATTGCTACTACAGTACAACTCAAATTATGGGAGTTCTAACAATCCAAGGCCAAATAGCTCTCGAACTTCAATAGCAATCCTTCTGCCTACTTTGCTTCCCCTGAAAGTGTTTCTGATGCTAGCTGGTATGCTGATAGTGGAGCCACCAACCATATTACTGCGGATTTTAACAGCCTGCAACTGAGCCAAGGGTATGATGGATTAGACAATCTAACTGTTGGCAATGGTGAGTCCTTGTCAATCAAAAACATAGGTTATTCAACCCTTCCTACTAACTCTGCTAAGTTAAAACTGAATAACATTCTACATGTTCCTCTTATTGCAAAAAACTTGTTGAGTGTTTCAAAGTTAACCCATGATAATGATGTTTTTATGGAATTTCATGCTGATTTTTGTATTGTGAAGGACAAAACTACAGGGATCCCTCTGCTGGAAGGCTCACTTAAGGATGGACTGTATCAATTGAATCATCCCAGCTCCATGACTAAAAGCTCTCTTCGCTCCGATACCAAGAAAGAAAATAAGTATCAGAAAAGATAAGATTTCATTTCTTTTTTAATATCACCCAGGCCTGCATTACAGTATTTATACATACTACAAATAGGACACCTCAGCACTAGTTTGTTACACAGAATCTACCACAAGATTTGTGTACAGCCACTGCAGTACAAACATACATAAAAAGACTATAATGCCCTCTATCATTATCACTACACTTTAACTGAACGGGGTAATGGTTATAAATGATATTAGTGGAGGAGAATTTGTCAAAAAAGACATAAGTAGTAAAAAAATGATAAAAAATGACAATTATAAATGACAATAGTGGAGGAGAATTTATCAAAAGATGACATAAGTAGTAAAAAAAATTGATGAAAAATAACAAAATACATCTGAAATGACAAAATTATCCTTGTCACATTTAACGATTTCAATTCCACCATCAAACAAATCCACTAAAATTAATCCACTAATTTATTTTAATATCAAACAAACTCACTAAATAAAAAATAAAAAATGGAAGAATGTATAATCGTCAAGTGGAATAACAATCTATAATTTTGGCATTATATGTAATACTACGTACATCTAGACATGACCGGTTCCGGGTCCATGCCACGACCCTCCGGTTCCGGGTCCAAAATGGAACCGGAACCGCCGGTTCCAATTTCAAGCCGGTTCCGCCGGTTCCCTGGAACCGGCGGGTTTGCGGTTCCCCGGTCCAGGTCCGGGTCTCGGCGGTTCCCCGGTCCAGACGGTTCAGATCACGGTTCCGATTACGGTTCTGATCACGGTTCCAATCACGGTTCCAAAAAAATCAATTTTTTTTACAAAATTTGTATAACTTACGGTAAAATTAATAATAAATTCTAATTGGTTATTAAACTATATATAATATAAAAAAAAACATGAAGTTTTTTTTAGAAACATCATCAGTACAAACATATTGTGTCTCTAAAGTAGTACTTCATTGAATCCCGAGACAGATCTTAAAACATCTCATTAAAGAAACATTTTATGCGTGCCTTGGAGATCATTCAATTCTATTTGTTTTATCACATTTTCTTCTAACAAAAGTTGTGTTATTCAAGTTGTGTTATATTAAAGTTGTGTTATATAAAAGTTGTGTTATTCAAGTTTTATGTGTTTTATATAGTTAATTTTATAATTTCATGAATCTAAACATAATTTAGCATGTGAGATAATTGTGGGTAAAAAATGATTAAATGGATATATATTTATAGTGTGATGAGCGTGTGATATTCAAAAAAAAAAAAAAAAAAACATTATTCAAAATTTTTGAATATATATACGTTGGAAACTTGGAGTGTTTGGTGACCAAACTTTGGTCCACTTGGAAGGAAAAATTGAAAAAAAAAAAAAAAAAAAAAAAAATAGAAACCGCCTGTTCGGTCCATGCGCTTGCTTCGCCGGTTCGATCGCCGATTTTCGGCGATTCGCTGAACCGCTTTGAGGTTCGAGGCTGTGGTCCCGTGGAACCTAGAACCAGGTAGGAACCGTGGAACCCGTGGACCCGTGGAACCGCCGGATCCGAACCGGATTTGGATCCGGAATCGGCCAGATCTACGGTCGATGGTGGGCTACACATAATGCGCAAGGGCGTGATCCCAAAAATACATTAAAATTTGTATGATATATAGTTTCTTGCTTAATTTTGTTATTATTTTTTTAAAATTTTATTCTTCTTCTACTGAGATCTGCGTCGTCTGTTTACTACGGACATCGGACTAATGTCAATTAGTATATGAATTTTGACTTTTATAACATTTGTTTAATACATGAAAGTAATGGAGTAAATGTCAATTAAGATACATGAATTTTGTCATTTTTAACATTTGTTTAATATACAAAAGAAGTGGACGGTTTACCATAAAAGAAATAGAAGAATGAATACGTCATTATTCGTCAAATAATAATTATATTTTATGCAAGACTTGATATACATTTTTTTATTTGAAATACAAAATGTGATGTCCAGATTGGTGCCAAACGTCAAATGTAAATAAATGAGACCAAAAATGTCATTTTCATGTAATAGTAACTATATTTATCTAGGAAATTAGGAAATAGTCCAAATTAGAGGAAATTATTAGGTTTTAATCCGGTAATTTTTTTTTAAATTGTAATTAGGACAAATAAAATTCATGTGGACTAATATACCCCTTTCAATGCGGTGCTACTCCTTCCTTGCTCAAAGTTTTTGTCAAACAAATTATTTCTCCTAATTACTCAATCATATCTTTCGATCACAATTCTCTTACCAAAATTCATTTTTTTCTTTTTTTTTTTCGTGATTTCTTTAGTCATCTGAGTTCATATATTTTCACCGCATATTTGAAATCTAGTTATTCAAAGGGATAGACCGAACCAACTCACTAACGAAATTTCAAATGAGGTCCCCCGAAGCACACTTATTCGCTCTGCTGAACGAATGGAAGGAGCCTACTAAACAAAATGTATTGCTATGGAATGCTTTTTAAACCCTTGTTCAACATGGAAAGAGAAGAGTTGGTTCTATGTCACCGGTCTGCCACCCATGTTATTTGTACATAAACGAGCCTATAGATTTGGTTTAGAATCGAGTGATGAACCTTATGATTCTGCCGTTAGTGAGAAGAAAGTAAACACTATAGCCCTAAAAAGCAGCGTTAAAGCATGGAAGTGCTTTTTACGAATGGCTCGCACTTCTCTATTTAATGTCGATTCATCCACACTTCCATTCCATCTACATCTTTTGATCCACAAAGTAGAATAACATGATTCTCTTACCAAAAATTTTCTTTTCATGTGAATTTTTTAATATCTGATTTCATATATTTTCACCGTATATTTTTAAATCTAGTTTTTCCATGCTTCATTCATTATTACTCTAAATAGTACTCGTACTAGGTTTTATGTCTTTATTTTCAATTAAAGAGCTTAAGAACTCAATACCTTCAACCGTGGTGATTGTGATACATTATTTCGTCATGGATTTTTTGCGGTTAAAGCTTGGTTGGTGTAGAATTACTAAAAAGGGTTAAACCCTGCTGGCCAGAAGGTCCCACTTCCACTCGCTTTCGCCTTGGTTGGTGTAGAATTACTAGATCCAGATTGATGTGGGTTATATCTTTATGCATCATGTGTTTCAACAGTTCAATGTTGGTATGTTTATATTGAGTAAACATCTGTCATTGACTGCCTAGCTCCCTTTATTGCTAGATTTTTTATGTCATAGTACAAACAAAGTCATTTTTAAGAAAATTTATTCTTTTTCCTGTTCTCTTTGCAACCCTTCACAGACTCTTCAATCAGAAAGCTGTGTTGTTGGAGATACATCACAACAGATTGAACCACTGATTTTTATTAGTTTTTGATATTTCAGTATTGTAAGGACACTCTCAGTGAGGTTCTCATACGCGCTCTCTATCCTTAAAATGAAGATAAAAATAGAGTTTTTCAAATAGGCTTCCTACAATGAGCCATCCTATCCCTATTTATTTTTAGGGATATGAGCAGATCCCTACTTGTGGGGATGCACTATTCAATTACCTCTAAACATATTTAATTGTTAAAAATTATAGGGAAAGGGATAGAGATCTTCTTTGAGTGAAATAATAAATATTTAATGTGTATATATAGGGTTGTGAGGTAGAATATGTATTATTTAATATTATTTGAAATGTTATAGGGATAATGATAGGGATCTTTGTTGTATACGTTTTTTTGAATTGAGATGTTGTAAATAAGGGATATGTATTATTTTATATTATTTTAGGGATAAAATTTGGAGGCTACTGCTTATTTCAGTATTGTAAGATGGAGTTGAGCTCACTATACATAAGGTGTTACTGCACAGAATCACCGTAAAAATAGTGCGACTAAAGTATATTACTGCATGCGGAGGGAAGAGTACTGTATTGGGGTCCACTGATTCAAATGCTCTTAGTAACTGAACTACAATATCATGAATCATAGATTCTGATGTAGAAGATCTACAACGAAAACAGATAAAACGATAAAACAAGAGCTAATCCAAGCTTTTAGATGGTTTTCACTCATTAGAGAATTCAAGATTACATCCTCTCACAACTAGGAAGCTTAAGGTATTTATAGGCTAAGAGCCCATTTTAGGTAAAACTACACCTAAAGCCCATACGGCTAAATCATTTAATAATTAAAATTAAATTGGATGCGCTACATCATCTCCATCCCCTACACAGAAAGCTCGTCCACGAGCGAGTCCATTGGTAATGACAAGTCAAGCACGTTGAAACTCCCGAGCTCACCAATAAATGCTTAGGTGGATGAACAGAATACGGATAATAGACGAAGGCAGTCAGAGTCCTTGTTCGTCGATTTTAACGCAGTAGCATCACAGCTTCTGACATTTCCATATTGTAATCGGTGTGCTGAGAGCTTCGGCATTTCTTTTTCAATCAAATTCAATAGCTTTACATCAGAATCACATGCCAGGACAACCCTGTGTATGCTGACTCCAAGTAAATGCAGGAAAACAAGATGGGGGGAAACTTGAAACTATATGCCTTCAAAAGCATTATCCAACAAAAAAATATGCTCAACTTTTATGACACTTAGAAGATACATTTTTCGACGGTATTTTCATTCAAACCATCCACCATTGGTAGTGAAAATTTCAGACTGCAAAGCACAGTTGGTAGGCATCAAGATTCAAGAAACATTCTAAGATAATACCTGAGTAGAGAGATATACATTCATTGAACTCTTTCATTCCTTCATCATAAGAGAAACCCATATGTTCTCGAATAGCAGAAATATCACCATTTATGGATCTGTACTTGATTTTCCCTTGCATCGAACCAATAAATCCCCATTTAAGTGCACCAGTGCCCACAACTACATACTGGAATCAGAGTCTACCCTAGGGATACGGAGCATCTCCTTCCATACCTACACAGTAATATTTCATCTTCAATCTCAAACAAGGTTTTATCAACAACAAAAATCTCAAGACTGGTTTCAAACTTCTTTAGTTGAATGAGAGAAGCATAGATGCAATAATCACAAAGTGCATGAAAATTGCTGCAGTGGATACATCGAATCAGGTGGCCTCCGTGTCATAACGAGTGCATACATCATAAATAACTAACTAGTCGAGCAGTAGGTAACAGAGAGCCATTTTATAAAAATGCAGCTCCGATCGATTCTTCTCAGCTGGCAAAGGTGACTCAAATCTAGAGAGTCCCAAGTGGCTTAAGATGTGCCTACATTTCCGTATAGTCGAGAATATTCATCAACAAATCTGCCTCGAATAACATACCTTCTTTTGTTACCACCAATCAAGCTCCAATAACACGGCCATATCATACTCAAATTAGGATTTTCCAAGACATCATCGCTATATACATCTTAATTAACATGCTTCCAGCTACCTAAAAATAATCAAAACATCTCCGATGTTTGATTTGCAAGCACTTTTAAATCCCGGTTACCTTGAAGATTTTTGAAAGCTCAGTAAAAGTTCATCGGGTTGCCCAGATAATGTAATCTGTTTATGCAAGTCATGGATACACAAGCTGTGGCAGGCAACTAACAAGATTAAACAATAATCTGCTGATAATCAAGGCTTTCAGCAACACAGGCACACACACACAAAAAATTTAGAGCCACGCTCAATCCCTTGCACGTCATCCGCACTCGAATTGACACAAGTAGTTAAGAAATTAATCAATCAATCAAAAACACAGTAGCTCGAAACTAATATGAGGCCTGGCTAGCAAATTTCAAAATTAGTATCTAGGGTGTCAATAAAGGTGTGGTGCTGGAACTTACCCATCAACAGTCGAGCAATTTCAACTCTAGTTGGATCTTGAGATGTATTTTCTTTCCATCGGAGGAGAATCACGAGCCTGACAAACGACGGTTTTTTAAGATTTAGGGAAGAAATGGTACAGATCCAAAAATATAGGCGCACCGATTGGATAACAGGAGGAGGGTAGTTATTTGTGTGCCTTAATATTAGTTAATTTTCGTGTACTCCATGCCATGATAGAATTCATTTGTCAGCCTCCTAATTCTCCTCCGACGAATCGAAAATAATGGGTTGTTTTTTCTCATCTATCTTATTTTCTTCAAGCTACAAAGCTTTGGTGGTGTTATTGTCAGAGCAAAACGATTTCTTCTTTTATAAAAAATAAAAATAATGAGTTGTTTATGTTCAGCATTTATGAGTCAAAGAGATGTTAATTGAACAGAGTCGTTCGTAAATAAATTGGTGTTTTTTTTATAAATATTTTTAGGAACGATATATTTTATTCAATCAAATCGCGAGAGAAAACCCTAAAAGCATTACAAGAATGAAAGTACAGTTTCTGGCAACTAAACCATTATTCACTTCAAGCTAGACGGAGATTACGAACTCTACTAACAATCTTAGAAATTAAAACATGCATTGGGGGCTTCACAACATCATCGTCATGATGTAGTTTGTTTCTCCAATACCATATCGTATAGTCGTCTCACAAAAGAGATATGGCCAATCCTTATTATCACCTATTTTCTGCAAATTATCAGCTATCCAGTTTTCGGTATTATCTGGGGAGAAAAACCGTGGCCAAAGATGTTGAGGGACTGGGGATTTCCAAAGTGACTTCGTAGCTGTGAAATCCCTTAAGGTATGAATGTGTGTTTCAGCTACTTGGTGACATTGGGGGTAGTCGTCAGAAGAACTCACATGTCTGTTGTAGAGAAACTCCATGGTTGGTAATTGATATACCCAAATCGAAATGGGGCCCTGTTCATCTAGATTGGGCCTATTATCATGGTCCATCAACATAGATATTGGGCCTCCATCTCCTCTATCCGCTGCCACAAGCTATCTCCAACCCGCTACTCACGAGCCGAGTTTTATCCACCGACAGTAAGCCGGATCCTGTCCGCTAGTCGTAAGCCGGACCCTTCCTCTCCGTGTGATTTCTACCCATATGGTCAAACTGATTTCAAGACAAGGCAAATATGAGTCCGTTGTTCACTGTCTTCTGCCCGCCATGCTTATCAATCCAGCTGGCCAATCCTGACAGCTGGCTAAGACACTTGTATTGCATACATGTTTATCTTTAAACTATATACTCTTAATTGTCTTGTCAAATGAACAGTAAACCGACATAGTCTTAGCCTATAAATATGGGATCACAATGTTGTTAGGAAATCACTAGTTTAACGCAGCGGAATTTAAAATTTGATTTCCTTTTTCTAGATCGTTCTTCGTTTAATGCAATAAACACGTTAAGTAGTTTGACGGTTATACCTTAGATGATCTACAAGATCGTCGCTTTGACCGCCAACGGAGAGTAGTTCAATCGCAAGCCCGCCCACGCTGCGTCGCCTCTATCGCTAATCCACACGAACCCCTTGCCGGAATCCTCCTTGATTGCTATCGAAAAACTCCGCCGCTAGATCGACCTTTTTTCCTCACAAACTCACTATGAGAGCTCTCTCTATTTTACACAAGAATTATGAACTCTTGCAATTGTGATGATGCAAAAAGAGCAGCTTGACACCCACTTCCCTTTTATAGGAGGTGGTGGCGCCATATATATGTAGTGTGGAGGAGAAGAAAACCTTTTTTCTAATAAAATAAGGAAAATCAACTAGATTGATTTATCTCTTTAATTATAATTTATTTTGTCAATATCATATATTGATTATAAATATCTTATTACCATAAATCTATTTATCAAAATCAATTAATATCCTATATTAATATTATGGCAATATTTATTAATTAAAGTCACACAATCCAAGTGTATCTCATATACTCAAAAGTGGCGCCCATTAGTCAATAAATTGACTTTCGAATATTCTTTAATTAATATAATTTATATATAATTAATATCTTGTATTTTATTTATTCATAATAAATAAATACCACCATATTAATTTACCACTATAACCTTTATAGTCTGTAGATAAACTTTCCTTATTTGGTTATCAACTATAACCGCATTTTAATCCGACTCGATGTTCATATGTGTGTGACCCGATAGGCTTCCGAATATGTTGGCCGTAGACACAAAGTGCAATTTACCAAAATGCCCTTCATACCTAACGATCACGGGATAGCGTCAGCAACACACCGTGATCCCCAATCATCGGAAGAGTCAAAAGCAATGACTACTACCTTTCATGTGAAGCGATTACCGTGTAACTTATAATCCTATCATTGTAATAATATCCATACGATCGTATCTCGAGTGTCAATACATTGACGATCGTATCTTATAATCTGATATCATGCTCTCTCGAATAACACATTTACTCCCACTTTGCAAAGATTCTCGAGAGCTAGACATTCCTTATAAGAAGGCCATTTCGGATATTCGATCCCAATCATGGGATACGCGATTCCCGGACGACCAATCATGTATACTCCGCGATGCTTCAATATCATACCCAATCACTACCGCATGATCGCCCGTGGTTGGAGAAATCTCAATAGTGTCAAAGCATGACAATCCACACCGTGATGCCATGAAGACTCCGGTCAAAAGGATAATTACACAACCGCCACATAGTGTGACACTTAATGTAAGTGGGTCGATCTAACGTCGCATTCTCTAATACACGCCCACGCATACCCAAAGTGTCTACACACTTCGATAGACGAGATCTATCCCTACCTTCTAAAAGATAGAAGACATCCAATACGTGCTTAGTCTGATTATACTATCAATGTCCCATTTGATAATAGATAAGACTAGAGACATTTAAGTACCAACCTTGTTATAGCGATTAGAGATCTCATCAACCATAATCACTATCATGGTTTCTCTCATCACATTGATACTAGGGACGTTACTATATATGTACAACAAATAATATGAAGATAAACAATATATAATAACATAAGTGCTTTTATTAATCATAATAAAGTTATTACATGAACTAAATAGATCAGAACGACCCGACCGGTCGGATCCGGTCCAACCCGATTGGGTTTATGACACCTTTCCAACAATCTCCCACTTGGCCTAAAGCCAATCACCCATATGCCTAAGCCCGTGCAAGTGAACATGTTTCTCATGCTTAGCTTGAGACAATGCCTTGGTTAACGGATCAGCTATGTTATCATCCGTGTGGACTTTCTCTATCTTTACATCTCTTCTATCTACTATCTCTCTAATCAAGTGATAGCGCCGTAGCACATGTTTGGACTTCTGATGAGACCTTGGTTCCTTTGACTGAGATATCGCTCCATTATTATCACAAAGATGCAGGCACTGGACCTTCAATGGAGGAACCACACCAAGTTCGATGAATGAACTTCTTCATCCAAATCGCTTCTTTGCCGCCTCCGAGGTCTGCTATGTATTCGGCTTCCGTTGTAGAGTCCGCAGATAGTCTCCTCGCTTGAACTCTTCCACCACCGCTTTGCCGCCGTTAAGCGTGAAAACAAATCCAGATTGTGACTTGAAGTCGCCCTTGTCGGTTTGGGAACCGCATCCGTGTAACCTCATAATACTAAATCATCATTCCCGAAAACCAGGAACATATCCCTAGTGCGCCTCAAGTACTTAAGGATATTTCTTGACAAAGAATCCAGCTGACCATCACCTGGATTGACCGGGTACCTACTAGTCATACTAAGAGGGTACGAGACGCCTGGTCTTGTGCATAACATGGCATACATGATAGACCCGATTGCCGAAGCATAAGGGACTTTACTCATTTGTGCCCTTTCCTCCTCTCGTCTTAGGACTCATTCCTTTTGACAGTAGACCCCATGTGACATGGGCAAAGAATCCTTTCTTGATCGCTCCATGCCGAATCTCTTCAAAGATCTTGTCTATGTAGGTGGATTGCGCACAGACCAAGCAACCTTTTAGATCTATCTCTATAGATCTTTATTCCTAGAATATAGGCCGCCTCACCCAAGTCCTTCATTGAGAAGTTCTTGGATAACCAAGCTTTGACTGATTGTAACATAGGCACATCATTCCCTATGAGCAATATGTCATCTACATAAAGCACTAAGAACACAATGGCACTCCCACTAACCTTCTTGTAAACACAGGGCTCATCTTCATTCTTGATGAAATCAAACTGCTTGATTATCTCATCAAAGCGAAGATTCCAACTCCGAGAAGCTTGCTTTAATCCATAAATGGATCTTTGCGCTTTACACACCATCCTCAAGCGTCATTGGTTGTGAAACCTCAGTCGTGTCATAGACACTTCCTCGCATGTGTTCCCGTTAAGGAAAATCGTTTTCACATCCATCTGCGATTTACGTAATCATGGTATGCCGCAATAGCAAGCAAAATTCTAATGGATTTTAACATGGCAACAAAGTAGAAGGTTTCATCATAGTCAACTCCTTGTCTTTGCTTATAACCTTTGCCACCAACCTAGCCTTGTAGGTGGTCACGTTATCATCCATGTCGGTCTTTCTCTTAAAGACCCATTTACACCCTATGGGAACTATTCCTCAGCGGATCAACTAAGTTCCAAACTTGGTTGTCTTTCATGGATTCCATTTCGTAATTCATGGCTTCTAGCCATTTCTCTTTGTCATGCCTTAATAGCACTTCCTCATAAGTTCTGTGGTCCTCATCTTTCATGAGATACACGCCAATGTACCTTTCGGATTCACGGCGCTCCTGGTGGATCTTCGAGGTGCTAGTGTGTCCACGGTAGAGGCCGGTGTCACATCCGTGTGTGGCAAGTCCTCTACTTCCATCAACCGACTATTATCCGTAAGTGGTTCTCGAATTTCTTCAAGATCAATTTTACTCCCACCGACCCTATCCGAATAAACTCTTTCTCCGTAAAGTGCGGCCGGCCCCCGGCAACAAACACCTTTTGTTCCTCGGGATGGTAAAATTGGTACCCTTTGGTTTCTAGATATCCTACAAATAGACATTTGTCGACACAGGCTCTAATTTGTCGTGGTGCATCATCCGCTTCACGTAAGTCGGACAACCCCAAGGTTTTAGATGACCTAGGCTCGGTTTTCTCTTAGTCCATACCTCGTATGGCGTAGAGTCAACCGCCTTTGATGGAACTCGGTTCGAAGGTATAGGATGCGGTTTCTGAGCATACCCCAAAACGATTTTGGAAGAATCGCAGAGCTCATCATGGATCGCACCATGTCTAACAAGGTGCGGTTCCTCCTCTCGCATTCACGCCATTCATCTCGTGGCGTTCGGGAGAGTCCATTCAGTAGAATCCCATTCTCTTTCAAATAATCTTGAAACTCTCCATCTAGGTATTCTCCGCCTCGATCGGATCGAAGTGTTTTGATTTCTTTGCCTAGTTGTTTCTCCACCTCACTTCTGAATTCCTTGAACTTTTCGAAGGCTTCAGATTTAAACTTCATTAAGTATATATAACCATAGCGAGAATGGTCATCAGTGAAGGTGATAAAATAAGAGTATCCTCCTTTGGCTTGAATTGACATTGGGCCACACACATCAGTATGTATGAGCTCAAGCAATTCATTGGATCTTATCCCTTTGCCACTGAAAGGTGACTTTGTCATCTTGCCAAGTAAACAAGCTTCGCATACGTCAAACGATTCGTAATCGAATTGATCCAACATTCCATCTTTATGGAGCTTGGAAATGCGATTCTTATTTATATGGCCAAGTCTACAATGCCATAAGTAGGATTCATTCAAGTCATTTGTTTTGGCTTTCTTGTTATTTATATTAAGTACGTCAACATTCATATCTAATATGTAGAGACCATTGCTAAGTATGTCAAGATTACATAAAAGATTCCATCACGTGAAAAAGAACAACATTTATTCTCAAACGTAAATGAAAACCATCAACATCTAATGCGGAAATAGAAATAATGCTCTTCGTAAGAGCAGAACAAAAAAACAGGTATTGAGTTCTTGTACTAACCCAATTGGGCAATGAAAGAAAATAAACTCCTACGGCCAAAAATAAGCGACACTTGCTCCATTTCCAACGCGTAGGTCCACCTCTCCTTTCCTCGGATCTCTAGTTCTTCTTAGTGCCTCGCATATTCAGTACAAATATGAGAACCACAACCAGTATCTAATACCCAGTGGTTAGACTTAGAAGAAGCAATATTGATCTCAATCATAAATATACCTGAAGTCGAAGCATCAGAATGCTTCTTCTTGGTACTCAAGAAGCCTTTGCAGTTTCTCCTCCAATGTCCGGTCTCACCGCAATGGAAGCAAGCATCCTTGGATTTGTCTTTCGCTATCTTAGGCGTTGGCTTAGGTGCGCCTTCGCCTTCTTGGACTTCTTCTCGGGCTTTTGCCTTGCCCTTGCTCAAAGTGACCAAAGAACACTTGCTTTCCCTTCCCACAAAGGCCTCAAAGCAGCTTTAACATGTTCAATAACTCCGCTTAGGAGCAATCTATCTTGTTCATGTGATAGTTCATCACGAATCATGAGAATGAATCGTGTAGAGATTGCAGAAATCAAGTCGATACTCAACTCGCTCCAACTTGTGGCCCGGCTTCTTCCCAAGCCTCTCTATGTACCCGATCATTTTAAGCACGTGTGACCCCACAAAGAAATCCCAGATGCCATCTTACAACTAAACAGGGCCTTCGAGACCTCGTACTTCTCAATGCGGGACCGAGAAGCATAAAGTTCCTTCAGTGGACCATGATAGAGTAGCGCCCATGACTCATCTTTGTTTTGCAGCTTCGGTGTCATAGAAGCAAGCATGATACATGTAGCATCGATCTTGCTCGAATGCAGTGTTTGTTGTACTTCTCGACAACATCTGCGGCCGAACCTCGGCTGGGCTTTTCCGGTAGGGCCTCGCCCAAGACATAGCCAATCTTCTCGTGCCTCAAAACGATTTTGAGGTTTCTTTCCCAATCGAGAAAATTTGTCTCGCTCAAGCTTGTTTTCGATGATAAAACGAAGGTTCAATTTGTTTGACATTTTCTACAACAATAAATAAAGATAGAATAAGTAAAGCTCATGTATAAAAACCCTAAATTTGCACTTAATAAATCTATAAGGTTTTACTCCCACTAGCCAACTATTCCCTATTGGCTTTCAAGAAAATAATTCCTTTAGTGGGCAAGATCCCATCGAACTATCCCCGACCCCCACTTTGGGTGATGGGCGAAAATAATTAAACAGTGGACAACGATTTGTCGATCGTATCTTATACGATTCTTGTTGCTTGACCACCAACTCTTTGACAATATTTCATCTTATGAAAAATAGCCAAACCCTTGCCTCTAAAATCCAAACGACTCCCGCTTTGGTGGGTGGCGAGAGAATTCTTAGTCGAGTCTTAACCCCAATATTCATGAGATCTCTTTCGATCATATCTCGATAACGACGATATATACCCGAGGTAGGTCAACCCCGCTTTGGTGGTGAGTTGGGTCCGAACAAGGGCTCTTCACCGTCGTTATAATATGGGAGGCAATTCCGACTTGATTTTTTTTTTTATGATGGGAATAATTTTAAATTAATTCACTTAATTAATTTGGTTTAATTAAGGTCTCATCTACTATGTGCATATTACTACGATATCTTATAAAGTAAAACATACACAACATTCCGCGCATAAAATAACCGGTATGATCATGGACTTTTCCTAAAAGTGCGGTTTCGAATACAAACCGACGAAAACAATGGTCACAAACTAAGGGTATCTCAGCACCGCCAATAGGATCTTTATTCTTTGACCAACGGGTTCTTTATTTCTCCTTGGTCTTCAACTTCTTGCTCCATTCTTGTTACATAATAAATAATTACACCCGCCGCACACGAGAGGGAGCTCGTGGAATGGGATAAATGCAAAAAAGTAAACTAGGTCACGCTTCTTCATAACGCTCAGACAATTTTTCAAAACCAACATAAAGAAAACATTCCCATCTATCCTATTGGTCGAGTCCATGATCAATCGGGGTCCATATAATCACATTATATCTACACATCTAATCCATACAATTTTATCTTATGAAAAGATTAAATTCTAATTTTAACTACTCATGCGTTTTATTTTATCACATCAAATAATTAAATAACTTTTAATTAATTATATGACTTAATCGAAAATTAAAATTAACATTTAATTTTAAATCGATTTCAATTTTAATTAAATTTGAACCATTCAAAACAAAATTAAAATTACTAAGTCTCTATTTGTTTCCTTTCCAAAAATAAATTTAGCTTAGGCACTGGCCACTTTCCAAAATCAAAATTTTGAGAAGTGGCTTGCTAAGCTATTCCAAATCAAATATTTGAAAGGGCTTGCAGCCTATTCCAAATCAAAATTTGGAAAGGCTAAATTATTTTAGTCTAGGCTCGCCACTTTCCAAAATCAAAATTTTGGAAGTGGCTTGCAGCTAAAGCTATTCCAAATCAAATATTTGGAAGGGCCAGCTATTCCAAATCAAATATTTGGAAAGGCCAAATAGTTTTAGTTTAGGCTCAGCCACTTTCCAAAATCAAAATTTTGGAAGTGCCTGCTTTCAGCCTATTCCAAATCAAATATCTGAAAGGACTCTGAGCCTATTCCAAATCAAAATTTGGAAGGCCAATATGCCATATGGTTTCCCAATGGTCCAAACTATTTGAACCATTGGTTGGCCATCCGACACAACTAAACAAACGAGATATCTATGCACAATAAATATCACAAAACTAAAAGGTCGATCTCCCCATTGGAAGATGACGATGACACGGCACCACAGGAGGGCCACCGCCGCCCGCCGCCGCCGCGCGAGAGGGAGGCCGCCGCCAATCGGCCGACCCCATGAACCCTAATTATTTTTTTTTTTTTTCGTTTTAACGCTTCGTGATTTAAATCTTGCATCTATCGATTAAATACTACGCATTTAAATTATGCTTATTGCTTAAGCTCAAGTCCGCTCGATATACCACCGTTAGAAATCACTAGTTTAACGCAAATGAATTTAAAATTTGATTTCCTTTTCTAGATCGTTTCTTCGCTTTAATGCAATAAACACGTTAAGTAGTTTGACGGTTATACCTTAGATGATCTACAAGATCGTCGCTTTGACCGCCAACGGAGAGTAGTTCAATCGCAAGCCGCCCACGCGCCCGGCCTCTATCGCTAATCCACACGAAACCCTTGCCGGAATCCTCCTTGATTGCTATCGGAAAAACTCCGGTCGCTAGATCGACATTTTCTTCCTCACAAACTCACTATGGAGAGCTCTCTATTTTACACAAGAATTATGAACTCTTGCAATTGTGATGTACAAAAGAGCTTGACACCCACTTCCCTTTTATAGAGGAGGTGGCGCCTATATGTAGTGTGGAGGAGAAGAAAACTTTTTTCTAATAAAATAAGGAAAATCAACTAGATTGATTTATCTCTTTAATTATAATTTATTTTGTCAATATCATATATTGATTATAAATATCTTATTACCATAAATCTATTTATCAAAATCAATTAATATCCTATATTAATATTATGGCAATATTTATTAATTAAAGTCACACAATCCAAGTGTATCTCATATACTCAAAAGTGGCGCCCATTAGTCAATAAATTGACTTTCGAATATTCTTTAATTAATATAATTTATATATAATTAATATCTTGTATTTTATTTATTCATAATAAATAAATACCACCATATTAATTTACCACTATAACCTTTATAGTCTAGAGATAAACTTTCCTTATTTGGTTATCAACTATAACCGCATTTTAATCCGACTCAATGTTCATATGTGTGTGACCCGATAGACTTCCGAATATGTTGGCCGTAGACACAAAGTGTAATTTACCAAAATGCCCTTCATACCTAACGATCACGGGATAGCGTCTAGCAACACACCGTGATCCCCAATCATCGGAAGAGTCAAAAGCAATGACTACTACCTTTCATGTGAAGCGCTTATCGTGTGTAACTTACAATCCTATCATTTGTAATAATATCCATACGATCGTATCTCGAGTGTCAATACATTGATGATCGTATCTTATAATCTGGATATAATGCTCTCTCGAATAACACATTTACTCCCACTTTGCAAAGATTCTCGAGAGCTAGACATTCCTTATAAGAAGGCCATTTCGGATATTCGATCCCAATCATAGGATACGCGATTCCCGGACGACCAATCATGTATACTCCGCGATGCTTCAATATCATACCCAATCACTACCGCATGATCGCCCGTGGTTGGGAGAAATCTCAATAGTGTCAAAGCATGACAATCCACACCGTGATGCCATGAAGACTCCGGTCAAAAGGATAATTACACAACCGCCACATAGTGTGACACTTAATGTAAGTGGGTCAATCTAACGTACGCATTCTCTAATACACGTCCACGTCATGGTCAAGTGTCTCTACACTTCGATAGACGAGATCTATCCCTACCTTCTAAAAGATAGAAGACATCCAATACGTGCTAGTCTGATTATACTATCAATGTCCCATTTGATAATAGATAAGACTAGAGACATTTAAGTACCAACCTTGTTATAGCGATTAGAGATCTCATCAACCATAATCACTATCATGGTTTCTCTATCACAGATTGATACTAGGGACGTTACTATATATGTACAACAAATAATATGAAGATAAACAATATATAATAACATAAGTGCTTTTATTAATCATAATAAAGTTATTACATGAACTAAATAGACTGTAAACGACCCGACCCGGTCGGATCCGGTCCAACCCGATTGGGTTTAGGACACCTTTCCAACAAATGTAATAGAAAATCTATCTAAGAACTAATATAAGCAGATACACTCTGCCAATTTGTCGACTCACTCGATTGTTCTTCACATACACTTATCCGACAGCCTTGTTCTTACTCACCGCCGTGCTTTCCCCGGAGAAATCTCTCATACTAAGTCTCTTATCCTCAAGATAAACACTGTTACCGTAAATCTGGTGTTCAGCGTAACATCAATTGGCTCCGTTACCGGGAAAATCATCATCATTCAACGTTGGAGATCATTTGCTCCACCACAAGGACGATTTCACGGTATCTCATGCGAGGGTACCATCACCTTTAGTCCATCGGTCACCAAAGCTTGGAATCTTCAGGGATAATCCACCCGAAACCGCTTTCCTTCTCACCTCAAAGAACATACACAGAAAAGAGATCACCAAATTCATTGCAAACTCGCACTCGAGTCCATCTCTAAATACCCATGTTGGTTTTTATACCCTCTATCGGCTTCAGATCTTCAAGTAATACGAAAACTTGGTTATTTAGCTACAAACCACCTGGAAAACGCACACCTTTCACCTTAACACTTTGAGCCAGAAATATCTAAAACCTATAGCCAAAATATCTCCAGAAAAATACCCACAAAATATCATAAGTCATGGTTGGCGGGAAAAACCTAAACCCAACAACACCGACTAAGGCAGTCAATCAAGGCCCGCCACGTGGAGCGAGCACGGTACGTGGAAAGGCTAGTAGGAGGGTTATGTCTGATGGGGCAGATGCCAGACTTGCCCTCACGACCGACATGCGGGCATACATCGGGGAAAGGACCAGAGCTCGCGAAATACATGAGGAGGCAATTAGGAAAAATAAAGGGAAAGGGATCGTTGGGACTTCGACCAACAAATGAACAAGAGAGGTCAAGCTTTGGGAGGGGGGCGTCCACACACCGGACTCATACAAGATAGCTCTACAAGCACACATGGAATATGTAGAGGAAATGCGAGTAGAAATGCGTTGTCGATTCTTTGGGACTACCACCCCAACCTATCCGCAAATTCAACCTCCTCAACCCGCAGACAAACAGAGCTACACCTTACTTTCATTCCCCCAGCAGCTTCAACCCCAAATGATCGGAAATGGAAGGAAGCAACCATGCGACTTCACACCCAAGGGAGATAGGAAATCAAGACTAGTCGGCTTTGGGGCCCGTGGTCGACGATCGCGGTGCAGCCTCGAGCCGCCAAGGAATCTCGACAAGTCCGTACCCGCACGAGAAGACACGGGGGCTCGCAAGATCAATGAGGGCATGTTATGTTCCCGCTTATTCCCCGAATCAAGTGGAAATGGGCATCATGAAAAAAGCAGATAGAGAGCGCAAAAAGCGGTACGGCGGGTGTTAAAGTGGTTCCAACATGGGGAACAAGTGTGCTTCATCCCAGTATACTAAAAGCGGCGCCGAAAGGTGGAACTCACTACCCCAATTTCATTAATTACCATGGAGCTACAGATCCTCTAGATTGGCTATCCGCTTTTCAAAGCAGAATCAGCTTATGTACATCTAGCGATGAGGCCCGGTGCATAGCTTTCATGGGGTCGATGCAAGACAGGGAAGCCTCATGGATCCGCAGTCTTCCTCCGGGTTCGATTCTATCATGGGACGATTTGATCAACAAGTTTATAGCGAGTCTGTGTCGAGAGGAGGACCTAAAAGACACACATCGACCTGCATGAGGTCCGGCAGGGCGAGAATGAGGGTACTCACAGCTACTATGAGCGGTTTTACAAGGTGTATGAGCTAACAAGGGGTTTAGCTGACAATGTCGTTATGAGCAGTTTTGAAACGGGGTTGAAACCGGGGTATTTGAAGACTTATTTTGCTCTATCCCCACCAGCGAACTTGCAAGAAATGTTGAGCTCAACCAGAAAGTACATCGCCACAGCGGGAAACGAAGGAGCGTCTTCGTCCAATAAAGGCAAGCAGAGGACTGAGCGCAGTCCGCCTAGAGATACCCGTAGAAATACAGACCGGGATGTCAAAAAGCCCGAGAGATTTAAGGAAGAGCATTTCACGCCGCTCAAAATATCCTATACACAGATGCTAGATGAAGTGAAGGATGAAATACCTGAGCCCTACCCGATGATTCCAGATACATGTCGCGATACGTCCAAATATTACAGCTATCACAGAGATAAGGGTCATACGACTGACGAATGTATCCAATTCAAATGAGCAATAGAAAAATTACTTGCTTGCGGACACCATGATCACTACAAGCTAGATACCGGTGGGCCGGACAGGAGGAGTCAGCAAGCTCGCCAATTCGACAGGAACATCAGAATGATAACCGAGCCTCCTCTCAGTAATAATCAGATCAAGAGCCACATAGGGTCCATTAACAAACATGTGGAGAAGCCTATAGTTTTGCGAGGGAACGAACAACCTCTTGCTTTTACTCGAAGTGAGCTAGTGACTTCAATCAATACAGAGGATATGTGTTTATGCATTTCGGTAGTCATCAATCGGGCCTGTGTCAACAGGGTGATGGTCGACACAGGAGCTTGCCGCAACATCTTATATTACAACTGCTTCAAAGAATTGGGGTTTGGAGATTCTAATTTGAGGCAGCATAATGGCACCCTTGAGGGCTTCACTAACCACAAAATATAGGTCAAGGGGGCCATCGACTTGGATGTACAGATGGGAGATTATGCACCATTTTGCACTGAAAAGGTGATGTTTCTGGTGGTCGATCTTCAGTCCAATTATAACATGATAATTGGAACGCCAGCTTTGAAACAATTTCAGATGGTAACTTCCATTCCGCATCAGCGGGCAAAGTTTTATGTTGGGGACAGGATCGGAACGTCGATCAGCGAGCCTGCAGCTGTCCTGACATATATACACGAAATGAGGAGCGGAAATAAAAGAGCACGAATTGAACAGCCAGAGAACATATAAAACATCGACATGATCAGAGTCGCTGTCGAGCAAGGGCCAGTTAAAGTGGAATGTGAAACTTTGCAAGTTAGAGATGAGCCCGATTTTACAGCGGAGGATGAGTTAGTCGAGGTAATCATCAACGATGAGTACCCCAAGCAAAAAGTCAAGATAGGGGCTAGACTGAGTCTTTGCGAAAGGGAAAGATTGATAAAATTACTCAAAGAGAATTTAAGTGCATTTGCCTGGGTAGTAACGGATATGCGAGGGGTCGAGGCAGACGTCGCCCTCCATCATCTCAACGTCGACACTACTTTCAAGCCGATACAACAACGAGCGCGCTAGTTTTCAACTGAAAAGGAAGCGGTAGTGAAAATAGAGGTCGGGAAACTCCTACAAGCAGGGATAATAAAAGAGCTCGCCTACCCTACTTGGCTGGCAAATGTTGTTATGGTAAAGAAGCACAATGGCAAGTGGAGAATGTGCGTCGATTTCACTGACATCAACAAATCTTGCCCAAAAGACCCTTATCAACTTCCACGGATTGATCGGTTAGTAGATTCCATCTATGGTTTTGAAGTTCTATGTTTTTTGGACACATATTCGGGGTATCACCAAGTGCGGATGGCTGAGTCCGACAAAGAAAAAACGGCTTTCAGAGCCGCTGGAGGTTTGTATTATTATGAAATGATGCCATTCGGGCTGAAGAATGCAGGTTCGACTTATCAGCGAATGGTCAACAAAGTCTTCCGTTCGCAAATAGGAAGAAATATGGAAGCTTACATTGATGATATGGTTGTAAAGTCCGCTGGAGACGGTCACGTCGCTGACCTTCAAGAAACTTTCAATAATGTCCGAAAGCATTCAATGAAACTCAATCCGGCCAAATGTACTTTTGGTGTCCAGGCAGGCAAATTTCTTGGGTTTATGGTTAGTCGTCGTGGCATCGAGGCTAATCCAGAAAAAATTCAAGCTTTGATCGACATGCAAGAGCCTACAACTATCAAAGAAGTTCAGAGGCTCAATGGCCACATCATCGCACTAGGTCGCTTCATATCAAAATCAGCGGAGAAGTGTCTTCCCTTCTTCAAAATTCTCAAAGGCGACAAGACTTTTTCGTGGAGCGCAGAGTGTTCTCAGGCGTTCCAAGCTTTGAAGGAGTATTTAGGGAAGCCACCTCTTTTGGTTAGCCCTATAAAAGGAGACATTTTGTTTTTGTACCTGGCGGCTTCGGACCTGGCTGTTGCTGCCGTTCTTATCAAGGAGGCCGGAACCCTCCAAAATCCCGTCTACTATGTAAGCAAGGCTTTCAGTCCGGTGGAGAGTCGCTATTTTAATGTTGAAAAATTAGCCTACTCGCTTGTTATCGCTGCCCGCAAACTCAGGGCCTACTTTACTTCACACACAATAATTGTTTTAACGGATAGTCCAATACGTCAAATACTGCTTAAACCGGATCTTTCAGGTCGGCTCCTCAGGTGGGCTATCGAAATTACTGAGTTCGACATACAATATCAACCTAGAAAATGCATCAAGGGTCAAACACTGCCGGATTTTATCGTAGAGACAAGTTTCAACTCTCCCCAGCCCAGTTCGCCTTTTTCACCAGAGCCCGCTGCGGCCGGGAGTAAACCCGATCAATGTTGGCAGTTATATGTCGACGGGGCATCTAATCAAAATGGTTGTGGGGCCGGAGTAATTTTGATGGAGCCTGGAACAACGGAGGAAATCGAAAAAGCTTTAAGGTTCGAGTTCCCGGCCACAAATAATCAAGCCGAGTACGATGCAGTTATAGCTAGGCTCAAACTAGCCAAAGAGTTAAACGTAGAAAACGTTGAAGTCTATTGTGATTCCCAACTCATCGTCAACCAAATCTCAGGGGACTATGACACGCACTGTGGTATTCTCGAGAAGTATGGTGAGATTGTTCGACGATTGAAAGCCGGCTTCAACTATTGCGAGTTCATCAGAATTCGGAGAGAGGACAACGAGCGAGCAGACTATCTCTCTAAGATATCTCTCAAAGAAGAGCTTGCGGACCCTTCAATAATGATAGAGTATCTAGCTATACCCGCTATAGAGGAAACACAAATCATGGAAATCGATGCCCCAGTACCGACTACATGCTGGATCGACGAAGTTTAGGCTTACATAGAGTCAGGCATCTTACCTGACGGAGCGGATAAAATTCGCGCACTTAAGAAAAGAGCGGCCAGGTATATTGTAAACAACGGAATCCTCTACAGGAGATCTGCGACAAATCCTCTACTACGATGTGTTCGAGCTTCACCAGGGGGTATGCGGGGGCCATCCCGCTAGCCGCTCCTTGGTCCATAAGGTTATAACCGCAGGGTATTACTGGCTGACGATCCTTAAAGACTCAGAAAAGTTAGTTAGAGAATGCCCGGAGTGTCAAAAACATGCAGACATTCCCCGAATACCATCCGTTGAACAGAGCATCGTAGTCGCACCTTGGCCCTTCGACATGTGGGGACTCGATCTCATCGGACCTTTTCCACCAGGAAGAGGCGGGTGCAAGGTTATCATAGTGGCTGTGGATTACTTTACAAAATGGATCGAAGCAAAACCTATGGTCAAAATAACCGCGAAAGATGCGGGTTACTTCTTACACGATCAGATTTTTTCACGTTTTGGCGACCCGCGGGCAGTTGTATCAAACCACGGCCCACAATTCAGGAAGGACTTCTCAAATCTCTGTGAGGAATTCAAAGTTAAACACTGGCAATCATCGGTGGCTTATCCTCAAGAAATGTACCAAGCCGAGGTCGGCAAACAAACAAATAATCAAGATGCTCAAGAAGAGCGTGGATGACAAGGCAAAATCAGGAGGGTGGGTTGACGAGTTACCCGATATACTTTGGGCACTCCGCACCACAATCAAAACACCCACAGGAGAAACACCTTTTGCTCTTACTTATGGATCAGAGGCCATGACTCCCGTCGAAATGGCTCTACCCAGCATCAGGGTCGCCTTATACGACCCAACGGACAATTTGTTGAACATGCAGATCGACTTAGATCTAACGGAAGAAAAAAAACTAGCGACGTGTCATCGACTCGTGAATTACAAACAACTCGCTAAGCAGCAACATGACAAACGAATTCGTGACCATTCATTTAGAGTCGGGGATTTTGTTCTTCGAAATAGAAAGGCCACGAACCAGATAAAGGTAAGCTAACGGCAAATTGGGAAGGCCCTTATCAAATCGTAAGAGAGATCAAAAGAGGAACTTATGTGCTCAGAAATCATCAAGGTTATGAGCTCAATAGGCCGTGGCATGCGGACAACCTCAAAAGGTACTATATGTAATAATTCGGTTAGGGTTATGGCTATCATCTCGTTTACGACGAGAGTGGTTAGGCTTTCTTACTTGCTTGTAATCTTCACTCATCTAGCGGGATGAGTCGAAATTAATAAAGCCTGATTTTACATTTTCTCTTTTAAAAAATCATTCTATTATAAGCAATACGCGGGTAGAGAATGAATGTTGTTTGAAAATTTTTCAACAAAACCCTCGGCCAGACCTCAGACTTGGCAATATTTGGAAAAAATTTAAAGCAATCACGAGCGAACAAAATCTTCAGGGCTCGACTTCGAATCTCATCTCAAACAGGGGCCACCCTTCAGAAAATTTGAGTTTATTAGCGAGCAAGTTATTTGAGATCAGATTCGAGGGACGGACAGAAAAGTTAACATGTTTCGGATGAACAGTTATTTCAGATAAAATTCAAGGGGGGCATATCTCGAAGATCGACTTGGAATCTTATCTAAAACAAGGGGGCCGGGAGCTATTATGATCGGACTCAATTTAGATAATAAATTCGAGCAAAAAGTAAACATACATCAAGCGAATAGAAAAAAAACTTCAGAATTGTTGTTACAAAAACAAAGTGCGAAAAGAGAAAGAGTTATACAAATACAAATTCAAAATAGTTTTTACAAAGCAGAGACTACGAAACTCAGAATTCTCAGGCCGCATTTCTTCTTTATGAACATTCTCCTCGCGGAGAGAATGGTGCAGCATTTGATCAGCATTTGTCTCAGATTCCGTAGGCTCTAGAGTTTCTCCACCGGTCCGCTCGACCTCTTCTCCAGCCTGCTCACCCGCTTCCTCAGTTGCTTTCTTTGCCTGGGTAGTTAGACGCACAAGCTCCCTTAGATTTGCTTCCGCCACTACGGGCACATCCCAATCCGGATCATACATAGGGACGTATCGTTCTAGCTCGACATTGGAATAGGGTATGAGCGGATGGAAGTCCCTTAGATGATCGGAAAAGGGATGGGTAAGAATCCATTCTTGTAAGGTATCCAAATCAGGAGTATCGCCGCCGCGGGCCAAAACACACCTTGCGATGTGATAGAACCCTTGGTCATATCCCATCAAAAAGTTCTCACCCGCAGTAGACTCTAGCCGAGCTTCAATTCCAGACTTTAGATCGGAGAGCTGTTGGTTCAAGGCGTCATTTGCTTTCTGAGCCCCGTCGATCTGAGTCTGCATATCTTTCATGGTTTGGGCGGCCTCAACATCTTTAGCAGCCAACTCACGACTCATTTTCTCCAGACGCACAGAGTTCTCTTGAGCCTCAACCCGCGCCTTCTTCTCACTAGCGGCCAGATTCTTAAGTCTGTCAATTTCAGCTTCAACAGCATTTAAGCAAGCACGCAGTCCGGCCCCCACCTCATTCGCGGCATCCAGAGCTTTCTTAGTGTCGGCCAACTCCTTTCCGACATGGGTGCTCGCTGATACGGTGTTCCGGTAGTCATTAATAAACTGCGCCAAACCAGTGCCGACCTAAAACGAAGTGATCAGCAAAGGCAATATTGAAAATAATAAAGCAAAAGGCGTATAAAAAAATTAATAAAGAAAAGATGTTTACCATGCTCACCGTGGCGCCGTATAAACCCCACAAAGCGTCGATGTTCTCAAGGAAGGTACGGCGGGGATCAGTTTGGTCCACCATTACAACTCTGTTCGCGATCCCGCGGCCTATCTCCAGCTGAACGGAGCTGGGAAGACCCCATCGGAAATGCCTCAGTGGGGGCACGTCGGCAATCCCCCTCGAAATGGTCATCGCTTTTGACATGTCGAGAGGCTATTGGCGCATGAACTCTTTATCCAACCAGGCGGCGGGACATACCCCATGCCCAACAGGGACTCCAGCAAATGGCACCACCGTCTTTGTGCCCGCCGAAACCATCTCGCCGACCACAGATTTGCCTTTATCAGAGGATTTAGCTTTGTCAGCGGCCTCTTTCCTCTGGGAATCATCATCTTTGGATTTTTTGGGAGGAGGAACATCGTGCTCGCCGCTACCACCTCCAACCGGGTCAGTCTCTTCGACAGCGGCTCTCTTCTTCTTATCGCCCATGCCAAATGTTTCGCAGTGAGTGTGGTCTGCTTGAGTTACGCTTCGCACGCGGCTTTATCCCCTGCAGGCGGTTGGGTTGATTTCACAACCTGAGATCCAGAGGCTCCGGCCGCCCCTGCCTTTAGGTCAACCATTGGGAGTGGGGTTTTGATCCCCTTTAGCTCAGCGGCTCTTTTCACCTCGCCAGTGGTCTTTCTCCTGGTCAGCTGGCTGCGTTGATCAAGAAGGTTCATGGTGTCTGCGGAAAGCAATATTTATTAGCGACCCAAAAATATGAAAGGAAGCAAGTTATAAAAAGTAGCAAAATAGAATACAAGTAAAAATCATACTCAGTGCTCGCATAGAGGGGTCGCCGCCACAAATAACGCATTGAGAAGGCATGCGCTTGCCGTGATGACACTCACCATACCAATCTGGGTCGGTCGGCAATGAGCCAACTACTACTATTGGCTCGCCAACGCCGGCTCCAGAAAGTCCGGCCTGTCTAAGATAAGGCTGGACGACATCAAGCAACAACCTCCAATTGAATGCGTGGGCTTGTTCTTCGCCTTTACGGGTATAGCCCAGGTCATCTTCAATTCGGATATAAACTCGTCGTCATCAAATTGGGTTTTTATTCTTACCAAGTGGTCAGTCTTAACCGAATTCACCGGTAGTTTCTGAAATGGCCATCCTATCCGAGATTCTACCTTCATACATCTCTTATCCCAGTCCGCCACCTTATCGGGAAGGTCAAATAATAGCCGGGGCCTACCGCTGCTCGACCGACTGCACGGCTGGATTTGACCGGCACCGCCTTTCCGAGAAAAACCATAAAAGTATAACAACGCCGCCATTGAAGGTTCACGTCCGCTTAACCTACTGATTATGATGAAGGACATTACCATTCGGACTACTCCCAGACTGAGGTCTTAAGGCATCACCTGCAGCTCCTCCATGAACTTAACAAAAAATGGGTCAAAGGGAGGTCTGAGTCCGGCCACGAAATGGTCATAATGCAACCACAGATAATCTTGTTGTTCCCGACCACAAGTCCACGACACATTGGTCGCACCCATACTTACGAAGTGAAAATCCGCTGAGATATCATACGCACCCAGCGCCAAGGTATAATCTTCCCGATCTCGAAACTCCCTCCATCGAGTTATGAGATCGCTGTCTGCTCGCTTTTGCTTTGTGAGCTCATTTTCATCAGCAGCAGACCTCTTCTTGGGCGCCATCTTCTTCTTTGCGAGCTCATCCGTTACGGCTTTTCTTTTGGACACAACCACTTTTTGAGACTTCTTTGGCCTCTCCGATGCCTCAGCGGCTTCCACGGTTTTCTTGATCTTGGCGCTACGGCTAGCGGCCCCAGGGGTGATAACCTTTTCCATCCTCTCAATAAGGCCGCTTAATACCATTTGGTCATCGTCGTCGATCTCACCCCCAGTAGCGCCCTCACCAATTACTGTGACTTCTGGGTCGGTTTCTACATCAATGGGTTCTTGATTTCTCTCAATCTCCTCTTCGACGTCGCTCGAGCTAGCATCCTCCATGCTCGCCTCATCCGAACCATAGCCCGCAGCGGCCCTGGCCTCTTCGTCTGACTCGGTATGCTCTGATGACATTCTAGAAAAGAGAAAGGGCAAGATGATTAGTTAATCACCCGGGTATGGAAATCGGGCCGAGGTGAGAGCAATCACACCCCGACACCTCACCCCTCCATCTTCCTTAGCAAAATCAAACCCAGAAAAACCCTAAAACAATACGCATTCAAACTTCTATAAATAACAGCAATCGGAGTATATGCATACAAGGATATTTCTGGGGAGAAAAAAGCATAAAATCGCATACAATGCATGGAGGACGGGGCTCATGGTATTCATCAGAGAAAAATAAAATAAATTGCAGGGGCAAATTCTCAGCATTACAATTTCTAGCAAGGGAAATAGGTGAAATCAAGACAGAATCGAATCGAAAAAACAATAAGAATTTGCAAGTTCATACATGATTAGTAAGAGGGGAAGAGAAAGCGTTGATCTTTGTTTGGAATGACGCCTGCCGGAACCTGCTTGCACTCGCCGGATTTTCTTTGCTTCTATTACCGGAAAAATTATCAGAAATGAGAAAGGGGAAAAATGGAAGAGTTGGGGGGGATACCTCTATTTATAGAGGGAAACTTGAGAGGGAACGACGTTTGGAAATTTCGAAATTCAAATGTAATTATGACTGGACGGTTACTGATTCTCTTCAACCAATCAGAGCAAGGGACGGTTCAGTTCTAGCATCGTGTCAGTGCACGTGACTGACATGACGTTTCATGAACCAATACGTCCGTTATCGTCTTCAACCGTTCAAATCCCCTATGGCGACCATCAACCTGTCCGAGCACACGACCTCAGATTATCGGCATCTACAAATACTTCTTCAAGCGACCAACATCTATCAATGCCCGCTGTGGCCTATTCTACAAACCACCTCTGATAGAATGCTATCACTTGATTCAAGCCCGATAGCACATTATCGGCGACCAAGCCTGTCCGCTACAATGCGCAGCATATGATCGGTAATTCGCTACGCGATACTAACACTGATTTAAGCCCGATAGCACATTATCGGCGACCAAGCCTGTCCGCTACAAATGCACATCATATAGCTGGTGGTTTTCACCAACACTAGTTCAAGCCCGGTAGAACCTTATCGGCACACCTCTGTCACGAGCGACAACACAAAGGTGCGGCTCCTAAGTTCTTCTTCATGTTCTACTCTCCGCCTCGGCGGACACGCCAGGCACAGAGTAGGGGGCCATTGATATACCCAAATCAGAATGGGGCCCTGCTCATCTAGATTGAGCCTATTATCATGGCCCATCAACATAGATATTAGGCCTCTATCTCCTCTATCCGCTGCCACAAGCTATCTCCAACCCGCTACTCACGAGCCGAGTCCTATCCGCCGACAGTAAGCCGGATCATGTCCGCTAGTCGTAAGCCGGACCCTTCCTCTCCGTGTGATTTCTACCCATATGGTCAAACTGATTTCAAGACAAGGCGAATATGAGTCCGTTGTTCACTGTCTTCTGCCCGCCATGCTTATCGATCCAGCTGGCCAATCCTGACAGCTGGCTAGGACACTTGTATTGCATACATGTTTATCTTTAAACTATATACTCTTAATTGTCTTGTCAAATGAACAGTAAACCGACATAGTAATAGCCTATAAATATGGGATCACAATGTAATAGAAAATCTATCTAAGAACTAATATAAGCAGATACACTCTACCAATTTGTCGACTCACTCGATTGTTCTTCACATACACTTATCCGACAGCCTTGTTCTTACTCACCGCCATGCTCTCCCCGGAGAAATCACTCATACTAAGCCTCTTATCCTCAAGATAAACACTGTTACCGCAAATCTAGTGTTCAGCGCAACATCAGTAATGCATTGTGCGTAGCTTGCCATAGTAGGAAGCTCAGACGGGTCGGCCTATGCAACTTCCAGATACGTTTCCAACATTATTCCGTTTCAGGGATGGTAGATGAGTTAAGGGACTTATAAGCTGTTGCAATAGAGTATTTACAATCAGGTGCCTCCGTCCATACAATTTTTTCCCCAGCTGTATCAAATCCATGCTTGAGTATGTTGGCTGCATAGCATATAGTCCGCCATATAAGGGAATCCGTGGGTTTTGGCGGTTCAAAAGGACTACCATAACGACTGATCAAGACCTGTACCCACAGAGATTGATCATCCGTTAGCAATTGCCATACTAAGTTACCCAGAAGAGCCACGTTCATCTGATAGAGTTTTTTGATACCCAGGCCTCCCTCCTCCTTGGGACGGCATAAAGCACTCCAGGCTATGTAGTGCATCTTTCTTTCTCATCCGTCATTGCCCCAGAAAAAATCCCTACAAAGTTTTTCCATAATATGAATGACCCCAACAGGAATCTTCATAGTTTGCATAGTATAGTAAGCCTGGGTTGAAAGGGAGCTGTTGATCAGGATCAGTTTACCAGCTTTAGATAAAATTCGCATCTTCCAGCTTGCCATCTTTTTGCTCATCTTGTCAAGTATTAGGCTGAAATTCTGTTTAGTAACCCTAGAGTGAATAAGGGGAATTCCAAGATATTTACCAAGGTTCTCTGTGTGCTGCATATCCAGTTTTTGGCTGAGAAGAACCTTAACTTGATTAGTTGTGTTCCTAGATGCGTGGAACTTGGACTTATGGGTACTGATCTTCTGACCGGAAAAATTGCGGAATTTTTCAAGAACTGCTTTGATGATATCTGCTTGTTTTTCAGTGGCTTCTCTAAATAAGATAGGATCGTCTGCAAAGAATAGATGTGACAATTGGGGCCTTGTCTTCCGAGTTTAATGGGTTCCCAGTTCCCTTGTTGAACCTATTGATATATGAGAAGGCTTAAGATTTCCATGCATTAGTCAAAGAGGTAGGGGCTAGGGGACCCCCTTGTCTAAGACCTCTTTGGGGACTAATTGGATCTAGTTTGTTTCCATTCCACAGTAAAGACAGTTTATTCGATTTAAGTCCAAACATAATGAGCTGAACAAGAGTGTTTGAGAGGCCCAGGTGCTCTAGGATTTTCTCAACGAAGTCCCAATTCACCTTGTCATATGCCTTTTCTAGATCAATCTTCAACATCATCCATCACTTCTTTCCTTGCTTACTTTTAAATTGATGGATTACCTCATGTGCAATAATAACATTTCTAAGACTCCCTCTACCAGAGATGAAGGCTGACTGTGTAGAACTGACAAGTTTCCCTATAACTGATTGAAATCTGTTGGCAAGCACCTTAGTAATGATCTTAGCACACACATTAGTGAGTGCAATGGGTCTAAATTGCTCCACTTTCTCTGGGGGTTGGTTTTAGGTATTAGGGTAACAAGGGTTTCATTCATCTTCACATCAAACTGTCCACAAGAGAAAGCATTATAAACAAACTGCAAGATAGCAGGACTTACAATAGGTCAATAGCGTTTGAGGAAGCATGCCGATATACCATTAGGACCCGGAGCTTTGAAGTTGCCCATTTGGAAAATGGCCTCTTATACTTTGATCTCAAAAATCTGTCTATTCATCCACTGTCTATCTGAGGTGCTTAGGGTGGGCCAAGTAACTCCCAGATTCCAGTTATGGGGGTTGGGTCAGCCGTGTAGAGTTTAACATAAAAATCCTTGACCATATCTTTGATCCGAGGCATATAAAAAATCCATTGATCCTCGTTATTCTTCAGGCAAGTCACTTTCTTTTTTGCTGACGTTTGATAGTGGATAAATGATAAAAATGGGTATTTCGTTCACCCTCAGCTAGCCATTGCAGTTGCGATCTCTGATGCTAGTAAGTTTCTTCTTGCTGAAGGATTGAACTCATTTCAAGTTTTAGGGTAACATGAAGGTTGGCAAGGAAAGTTGATGGGGCATGTTCCATACTCTATTCAATTCCTGTAATCCTTGCCTGACAGTTTGCTTTCTTGAGAAGATGTTACCGAAAACATGTTTGTTCCATTTCGACGCAACTTTAGTAAAGGTAGATATAGTAGAGGTGAGAGATCCATCTAAGTCTTTCCAGTTTTGCGAAACAAGTCTTCAAACTCATAGTGGTCCATCCAAGCTCTCTGAAAAAAGAAACAATTGAGGTTTTTGCGTTTGGGAACGGGAGTATCTGTATCCAGCATAATAGGGTTATGGTCAGAATGAGATCTTGGGAGGTGTTGGACAATAGCTCGACCAAAATTTTCCATCCAACTCGTAGTACACCAAGTCTTTGTAGAATCTTCTTGTTCTCTTTAGTAGTACCACACCACGTGAATCTCGGGCCTTGAAAAGATACTTCCTCAAGTTCACACTGTTGAAGGAAGAGCCAGAGTTTAGTTCGGTGAATACCTCCAACTGCTCTACCCCACAGCTTATCCTTTTGATAGACCACTTGATTAAGGTCTCCTAAGAGACACCAGGGCAAGTCAAACGTGCTTTTAAGCCTAGTCAAATAGTCCCAAAAGCCGTTTCTAGCACTAGGTATAGGAGATGCACAAAGCATTGTGAGTATCCAGTCAATCTCAGCATTCTTCATAACAGACACAGTAAGGGATTGATTGGTACATGTTATATAAGAAAGGTTTACTCTACTTTCATCCCAAAATCACCACAATCCGCCTCCATATCCTCTAGATTCCACTGCATAAAGATTAGTAAAATTGGTTTTCTTGAGGTTTTTACAAGCTTTATCACTAGTACTTCTAGTCTACATTAAAAAAAGAACATCGGGTTATGTTGGGTCAACATTGATTTTAAGTGACGAAGGAGCTCATTTGAAGAATCCTCTCTACAGTTCCATGCTAGGATCTTCATGAGGAAGAAAATCATTGGGAGGGGTAAGGCGAGGTATCCCTTGACCCAACCTGAACAAACAAAGGGTTAGCATTTTTTAGGTCGAAATCCATGGAATTAGTTCTAGCACCATATTGTTGATCGGGGGTGGGTCTTTATGCTCTCACCTGGTTTGTTAGTAGTGGGAGTGGGCTTGGGGTTATTTGCAATCTTCGGATGTTGAGAGGGTTTCTTGGAATTATTTGAGGCTTCGAGAGGGTCATTCTTGCGGTTGTGGTTAGTTTGGACCTACTAGCCGAGGGTTTTATTCGGCATTTTGGAATGTGGGGTGAGGATCAGATTCTTTGCTACCTACATCTATTGAGGCATCCATGGAATTTGTATCAACTGTTTTATCACCTTTTGGGTTGTATTTTGTACCTGACGTACTGTCTTCCGCATTTCTCTTTTTATTATTCTGTTTTGGGATTTGTTCATTAGTGACCTCTCTTGTTTTAGTTTGTCCTCCATGAGGTTCCACATTTAGGGCCTTTCCCCTCAATTCTATAACTACTTGTGGAATTTCTACTTCCTCTATTATGTCCTCATTTCCTTCCATATGTGTATCAGACTCACCAAGATCTCAAATCGAGAGCCTGAAGCAACAATGGGCTCTGGTTGTTGTTCCACAACAAGGGGCTTGGTTTGGGGTCCCTGTTGAGTTTCGGTGGTCCTGTTGGGTTTCCTTCTTCTTCGGGTTTGGGCAATCATCCAGGGGCATAAGGCCGTTCTTTTGTTGGTCCATGTGGTGTGTTGTTGGTGGCAGGCTCTCCACCGGAGTGTTAATCACTCGGTTGAACATTGGCCGGACAAGTCTCCTTCCTATGCTCGAATATTCCACAACCGAAACAGATCATCTGCAATCCCTCATACTCAACCTTGAAATTTCTTCTATTCAGCACCCCTGTCGAATCTAAAGCACAGTCCAGCTTCACCTCTACACATACCCTTGCAAACCGAGCCCTGATATTAGTTTTGGTGATTGGATCAATTTTGACCGTCGTCCTTACGAGGTTACCCAATTCTGTCTGGATATCTTGTTTGAAGCACCAAACGGGAAGTCTTGAGAATCATATCCAGGCCAAGGTTGTCTTGATGACATCATTTGAGGGTTCGAAATATGGTGTCCATTTAACTACGTGCAGATAATGCCCCTGTATGACCCACGGACCATCTGACAAGACAGCGTCATAATCGAATGAATTGGTAAATCTGATGATGTAGAAACCATCCTTAAGATCTTCCACTTCCAGCCGGCATTTGGATTTCCACATACCAGATAAACGCTGGCATGGAATTTTGTAAGAGACTGTCTTACCAAGCAATTTGATGATGAGAGCTTTCTGCCATGGTCTCCACAGCTCCTGGCAGCGTTCCAGGGGGATCGTAACTGACTTTTTCGTCGTCTCTGGCCCTATGAAATTTTCTGTCGCATTCTTCCAATATATGTGTTCCTCGTCATCTTCTACACCGATGTACCATAGGAATCAGTGTTTGCTCCTTGACAACTTCGACCCCTGACCTAGTGGCCCAAGCCGATTCAGAGGGCGGTGGATCTGGTGCTTTCGGTTTCTCTACACTTCACTGCAGTAGGTCGATTTCTTCATGTGTTCGATCAATGGCCATGGAGTCCATGTCTTTGGATGTGGCAGGGGGAGGAGGTAGGAGAGCGATCGGCGGGTTGTCTTTTTTCCTCTTGCTTTTGTGTAAGAATGTTGTGTTTCTTGATTAACACCTGAAAACAAACTGGTGTTTGACACGCTAGTATTCATGGTCGTTCGCTTGTTTAGCCTAACGAATCAATATTGAACAAGATTACTAGCTAACGTTCGATTATGTTCGCTACTTATATATAGAAACCAAAGCACAACCTAACTATAGCACACAATACGATAAGCAATATACTCACCTAATAGATACTCTAAAGTAAGTTTATAGAATACCAATAGAGTTTTTCTAATGTTTTCTACACTATGACGTATGAATATTACTTTGTACTTTGCTACATGCCAAACTCGAGTTAAGCTTGAGCTGAAAGACAAATATACATTTAGCTAGTCAAACTTGAACACGAGTTCAAACAATTAGTCTTTATAAATGAGTCACGCAAAAACATATTTTTTTTGTTCGTATATTAAATAAACTCGTGAACAAGCTCGTGAGTCGTGACCTAAACAAATCAAGGTTGAACATATTTCATTTATTCATTTATTTAAATATCAATCACGAACTAGCTCGTGACCAAAACGAATATAAGTTTGAACAACAGATACTCGATTCAATTTGAGACAATAGATACTCGATTCAATTCGGCTCGTTAAGAGCTTTAATCATTATCCTTCTTTTATGTACTTTTTCTTTTTTTTGGTTAAATGGGGATCTTTATTTATGGACATCAATTTGTACAAAAGGTTCAACCAAGCGTATAAAAGCTACATATATGAAACTACATCTACACTATTGAAAAAAGCTATGTTTGCCAGGCCAATCTAAGCTCACGAGCTTTCCGAACCGTTTGAGATAAAAGCACCTCTACCGGGGGTCTCTGTTTGTCACTATGATGAAGAGCTTCATTTCGCCAATACCAGATACTCAAGATGATCTCTCTGAACAGGAACCTCCAGAACTCCAGATTGTCTTTCTTATACATATTTCTGCTGAGACATCTGTCAAGCCATTGGGGTGTTTCTTGAACCGAAGCGAACTCGTGCCAATATTGTGAGTGAATTACATTTTTCGACAGTTTCATGACCCAACCGCAGTCATGCAAAGTATGTAGGCTCGTTTCTTCGTGACTTTGGCAAGTAGCACAAATATCCGAAGCAATGATGTGACGTCGGTATAAACTAGCTGCTGTCAGGAGGGAGTTTTGGCGAATTTTCTATACTTTTTCTGTCCGACTTATTTTTATAGGCTAAAAATATTGTTTTTCCCTGGCTAATATGAAATGGCATCATACCTGATAAAACGTATACGATTTTAATGGATGTGTACGTATCCTTTCATTCTGAAGGGAAAAAAACATTGTTTCACTCTTAACGTGACGTAATAACATGAAGGTGGACAATAACCCTTTACATGTTGACAAACATGTGTATTGACAAACGACTAGTCTAATTGTTTGAAGTTTAAAAAAATTTATAAGCGAAAAATATGTGGTGAGATAACAATGGTGTAAAAATAATATAGATCCGAGGAGTAACTCTATCACCCATTATAATTTGTCCCCCTTTTATAAATTGTACAACTACTCAACATCAACGTAAAACCTAAAATTCATGTAAGTCTCAAGTAATATAAGAGTAATTAAAGATTCATGCGGGACAAAAGAAACAACAGACTCGGAAAAATAGACCCTCAAAGTCGTTCAATAACTAACTCAAGCAAAATACAATTGTTGTCAAACTAGAATCATAAACAAATACTAAAATCCATTACAACTTAACTTGACTAAAAAGGAATCTGTCGAAACCCAAAGAACTCCATGACACCATTCTTAAACTTGCTCTCCATGCTAATCATCCAACTTGTCTTCAATCTGTATATCTTCTTTATCCAAATAAAAGAGTGAGCATTCAAGACTGTCCAGTAAAGAGAAAGAATATCAAAAAGAAGACATGACATTGATCCTTTTCAGCCAGTTACAAACCAGTTGAAAACATAACCTGGAAACAAGGAGATCCACTTTAAAACCTCTTTAAACAATGCATAATAAAACATTCGATTGATCTTGCATATACTTGTTCGTTTCATTAATTACTTACCTATCGTGTTTAGCCTGCTCATCAAAGTTATATAAGCCACTTACTACTCCATACTTTACTTGTCTACTAAACATAACATATATGTGTCTTGTCTATCAAGTTAATGTTTCTTACTTACTTAACATGAGGGCAAGGTGCAACACGAAACATGGGTAATATGACTCGCCATACATCCAACATAGGTCTAAGTCACGATACCCCGTTTGGTACATCGTCTTACGAACAACATGGGTAATGCAACTAGTCATACATCTTCGGGGCCTATGGTACTTTACTCAGTACATAAAAAATCACTAATTATAAACAAGTAAGAGCACATAAGTTCATGTGAAAGTCCATCATAGCAACACCAAACTCTAATCATATCTCCACTATTCGTAACCAAAATGCACAATTTAGAGAAAAGTAACTAAAAAACAGAATTATGTTATGAAAACACAACACACGTCATAGAATGAGCCAGAAACCAAATCTTGGAGTGTTGTCCATGCACTTTTCTGGGAGGGTGGCCGGAAAAGCGGCCTAGACTTGCACTGCATAACTACCTCCTGACCTAGCAGATACCCGGAAACACATAATCGTGTCCAGGATTGTGCAATTTAATAGAAAACAATAACCAAAACAACTTAAAAACATAATCATTAAACTAAAAACAGAACCTTTTGATAAGAACTCCTTACCTCGAAAACGAGCCGAAATCAAAAGTCAAACAACGGACAAACTACGATTACCCTTCGAACTCGTGCAAAACTACAAACAATCAGTAAACCCTAACATCAATTCTACGATCTCCAACTTAAACAAGATTAAAACTTACAAAAGCAACGAGTGAGTGATTATGATGCTTGCCTTCACAAGATGTGTCTAAGCCTGAAACTGCTGATGGAATCAAAGCTGCTCAGAAATCACTATTGTGATTTGCTGAACAAACAAAGAAAGCCACTAGAACCGCCTAGAAACCATGTCTGGGCGCTTTCCTGGGTGAGGTGCCGGACAACGGGCTAAAAGTCTTTGAAAACACGAAAACCGAGTCTCTCGGGGTTAAGGCTGTAAATGAGCTGGTTTACTCGTACTCGACTCGCAAGAGAGATCGACTCGATTCATTTTTTTCGAGTTTGAGCTAGATTCGAGCTACTCGGATAATTAACCGAGCCGAGCTCAAGTTCTAAAATATATTAATCGAGTAGCTCGCGAGCTTAATCGAGCTTGATTAAATAATTATTTATTTAATTAAATTTATTAGATTTATTATAAAATATTATTTTTCATAATTAAAAAAATATTATGCGAGTCAAGTATTAGACGAGTCGAGCTTGATCTTGCCATATTTCATTAAAAATTAAATGAATTCCAGGAAAATAATCGAGCTTATGAGCCGAGTCGCGCTATATCGAGTACTTAGTGAGTCGAGTTCTGTCTTGCTTTTTAAGGCTCGATCGAGCTCAAGCCGAATTTCGAGCCCAAACTTTTTTAGTGTCGAGCTCGAGCCCTAGAGAGTATCGACTCGACTCGGATCGATTACACCCCTACTCGGGGTATCTAAGAGCCTTTCATAGGCTCTTTATAGAACTAAGTCAGTTTCAACGACTTGGAGGAAAAGAGAACCTAAAAAAGATTTAAAAAAAGGAAAACAAATTTCGAAAATGCTAAAACACCCTTACAGGAGGGAGGGTTTTACAGAAGGGGGTGAGATTTTCATTATGTTGGGGAGAGGGGAGATTCGAACCCTGACTGAAACACCATGAAGTACAATGACCATCACCACTAGGTCAAGTTCAATTTCCAGGCTTATTTTTCCAAAGCAACCTTTTTTTCAAGTTCTTCAACAAAATTCACATGCAAGGGCAACATTGTTTATTGACACCATGTAAATACTAATATCTCACAACAAAATACACAGGCTAAACTATTTCACAGATCCAAAAGTTTCACACTAACCAAAACAAAAAATAACACAGCCAATGTCAAATGAATGTTGGAGAGAATCATTGTCTAATGTGACAAGTAAGCCAGCCCTGCGTATAAGAAAACAAAGTTGATATATGTATATATGCTGTTATAGACAAATTTCAGACTGCAAAGCAGAGATGATAGGCATCAAGGCATAACAAACAGACCTTTACATTCTTTGATAATACCAAAGTGACAGATTCACGAATATACATTCGTTGAACTCTTTCATTTCTTCAGCATAAGAGAAACCACATCTAGTTTGATCCCTTCACAGCAAAAAAATCAATTTCTATGGATCCATACTCAATTCACTTCTATGGATCCATACTCGATTCCCCTGGACAAAGTCCCGAAGAGTGAGGCGCTTAATTTGTATGTAAGTGGCTTTGAATGTGACTACATTTCTGTACTGTCAAATTTATCATCAAGAAATATGCCCCGAAAGACATACCTTCTTCTGTTACCAGCAATCAATTTCCGGTAACAGAGCCACAACATACTGAAAGTAGGAATTCCCAAAACATCATCGCTATATACATCTTAACATGCTTCCAGCTACTCAAAACTATCAAAATATCTCCAGCGTTTGATTGGCAGGAACTTTTTAATCCCAGTTACCTTGAAGATTTTTGTCAAATCAACAAGCTCAGTAAAGGTTCGTCAGGTTGCCCAGATTATGTAACCTTGTGGCAGGCAACTAACAAGATTAAACAAAAAGCTGCTAACAATCAAGGCTTTCATCAATACACAATACACATATATGCATATGCATACATGTATTTTATTATGTGTATACACATATACATATATGGGTAATGCTACTACACCCACAAGCATTCAGGCACAACACACAAGCATTCAGGCAACATGTGACACATCCTACTTTTGCAGCAAGATCCATAGACCCAGATGCACAACTAAGTTGTGTCACTCGAATGGTTGTGAACGAAGCATTAAGTTTTCACCTATTTGAGCAGCCATATTCAATCCCTTGCACGCCATCCATAGTCGAATTCACACACTTAGTTAAGAAATCAATCATTCGATTAAAATCACACCAGATCGAAAATAGCTAGAGGCAAACATTGAAAATGGGTAAAGAATTTTCAAAATCAACAGAAAAAAAATAAAAAAAGATGTACCTAGTGTTTTAACGATAGAGTGCGATCAGAGAACTTACCCATCAATAGGCGGGCAAATTCTTGATCGGAAATATTGAGTTTTCGACTTACTTGGTTGGATCTTGAGATGTATTTTCTTCCATCGTAGGAGAATCACAAGCGACAAATGAGCGGTTTTTTCAAACCTTTATCTTCCCAGGGAAGAAATGGCACAGATCCAAAAATATTCGTGCACACATCCGCCGCTTAACGCGGAGGTGGTAGTATATTTTGTGTGCCTTTTGCCATTTGTGCGGGTGGAATTTGCTATCCCCCATACGATTCATTTATCAGACTCGTAACTCTCCTTCGACAAAACGAAAATAAGGGTTTGATATATTCCCAGAACAACAATATTGGTTTGTTGTTGATTCATTATTCTTATTTGGTATACAAAATAAGAATAATGAGTTAGATATATCAGATCACCAACAAACAAAAAAAAAATGTTTAACTAAGGCTGATGACATAGCACTAGGACCAGCCAGGATCCTCTCCTATGTACTTGGAGATCCTGTGCATTCCTAGCCACACAATCCCAATAAAAAAAATAGGAAAATGTTGTGAATGATCACTTATAATCTAATATGAGTAAAAATGACAAGTAAAAAAGATGTGGGTGTAAAGAACAAAAAATAAAAAATGAATACTCAATAATACCCTTTAGTATTATTTTCCTAATTTTTTCTTAAATTATTAATTGATATTCAATGATGTTCATTAAATGCTATTCAATGTTATTCAAACACTTTTCTTTTTTCTTTTTTTTTTAAATTTATTCATCCTATATTTAATATGAATTAATGATGTCATATTAATTGATCGAAATTAATGGTAAATCTTCTCAAAAAAAAATAATAAAGATACCCGAAAATAGCCCATTTTATAAATAAAAAATAAAAACTCTTTTTAATTTAGTACTTGTTGGTGTACCAATCTTTACTCACTGTTACTATATTAATTTTTTTTTGTGTAAATACATGTGTTAGACTGCCCAGCACTAATCTACTCTAATGTCTGTTGCTACATATTTTTTGTTGTAACTACATTCTTTGTATGTGTGTTACTGCATATTTTTTTCCTGATTAGATTAGTACTAGTCATTCAGTAACATCAACATCTTGTAGTAACACATGCCCTTTTAATCATGTAGTAACACCACCATGCGCACTCCATACAAAGAATGTAGTTACACATAATGTAGTATCTAGTGCTGTAAACGAGCCGAGCCGAGCCGAGTACATGATGTTCAAGCTCGAGCTCGTTTATAATCGAGCATGCTCGGCTCGGCTCGTTAAGACAAACGAGCCTAAAAGCCTGTTCGAGCTCGGCTCGATAAGAAAGTAAAATGTTCGAGCTCGAGCTCGAGCTCGAGATCAAGCTCGCGAACAGGCTCGAACTCGAGCTCAGCTCGTTCAATAGCAAATTTTTTTAGGGGCTCGTTCAATAGCTCGGCTCGTTCAATAGCTCGTTCAGTAGATATTTGATATTTGTTTTATATATTTATTATTTATATTATATATAATATAGGTTCACGAACACTAACGAGCGTTCACGAACAGGCTCGTGTTCGTTCGTTTACTAAACGAGCAGGAGAACCTGTTCGAGCTCGGCTCGATAACATAAATGAATGAGCTCGAACGAGCTTAAACGAGCCGAGTTCGAGCCTTGTTCGCGAACGTTCGGTTCGTTTAACACCTCTAGTAGTATCACAGTGAAATTCCATATATGAAGTAACACGTATTTCACGTTGGTTCCGTGAACACCCTCCGACGTAGTAACACCACTATGCAAAAACCCTCAAACACAGTAACACATAATGTACACCCAAAACCCTGAACTTTGAACATTAAACCTTAAACACTAAACCCTAAACCTGAATCCTAAACTCTAAACCCTAACCCTGAACCTTAAACCCTAAACCATAAAGCCAAACCCTAAACCCTAAACCTAAACCCTAAAACTGAACCCTAAACCCTAAACTTGAACCCTAACGTAGCATTTTGAGTTCGGGTTTGGGTTTAGGGTTCGAGGTCGAGGTTCAAGGTTTGAGTTTAGATTTCAAGGTTCAAGTTTGAGTTTAGGGTTTTAGTTTGTTTAGGGTTTAGGAGTTTAGAGATTAGGGATTTAGGGTTTAGGGATTAGGGTTCAGGGTTTAGGGTTTAGGGTTTAGGTTCATGTTTAAGGTTTAGGGTTCTGGTTTAAGGTTTAGGGTTCAGGGTTCAGGGTTCAGGTTTGATGTTTAGGGTTTAGGGTTCAGGTTCAGGGTTCAGGCTTAAGGTTTAGGTTTTAGGGTTTAGGGTTCGTGGTTCAGGGTTTAGAGTGTACATTATGTGTTACTACGTTTGAGGGTGTTTGATCGTGGTGTTTCTACGTCTAAGTGTGTTTGTGAAATACGTGTTACTTCATTTGTGGATTGTCAATGTGCTACTATATTATGCGCTACTACATCTTATAGAGTGTGCATAGTGGTGTTACTAAATGATGAAAAAGGCTTGTGTTACGACATGTATTTTTCTACATGATGTTGATGTTACAATGTGTTATGCAGTGTAAGTGCATTGTATGATGTTGATGTGACTACGTGTTATTCAGTGTAACAGTCTAATACAAGTAGTTACACCCCAAAAAAATTATTAATATCGTAACAAGTACTAAGGATTGATATAGTAACAAGTAGTAAGTTAATATACAAGTGTGTGAGTGCATGAGTGTCTACATGTTGTTAAGCACAAACTTATATTGGGTTGAAGTTTAACCTAGAAAACTATGTAGTTAACATATAAAAATATGTAATCTGAGATAGCCAATATATGTAATTCTGACCAAGAATAATGTAGTAATACATGTGAAACATGTTATACCACTAACAATATATGTCGTAACAACTAATAAATTAGGTGTAAATTCAGCAAAAAAAAATGTGTAGAAACACATACAAAGAATAAAGTCACAACAAAAAAACATGTAGTAACAGGCATTAGATTAGATTAGTATTAGACAGTCTAATACACGTAGTTACACCCGAAAAAAGTTGACATATTAATAAGTAGTAAATTAATATACATGTGTGTTAGTGCATGAGTTACTACATATGAAGTACGAACTTATATTAGGTTTAAATTTAACGTTGAAAAAATGTAATTAACGTAGAAAAATATGTAGTACAACTCTACCAAATACATGTAGTAACGCAGAAAATTATGTAGTAATAACTAATGAATTAAGTGCAGTACCAACAAAAAATGTGTAGTAACACACATAAAGAGCATATAGTTACGACAATTTAAATGTGTTAAAATCGAAAAATATTTGTACTTGTCACTATAATACATGTAGTTACAGCCAAATAATAAGATACTAATAATTGTCAACCTATTCATTAAGTATTTTCCACATTTTTCCTAATTTTTTCCTTCATTATTAATAATTAATGCATGCGAAGTTAATGTTGCCGAATTAATTATTTTCCTCCATCATTAATTATGAAGATATTGCTGCCGAAATTTCCAAAAATAAAATAAAATAATATCCACCAAGGATCTTTTTTTAAGTAAGGGTGTTTCTGTACTCTACCTGTTTTTTGTCATTTTAAACCAGTGTCTTTTTTTTTTCTTGTCCTATTTCATCATTTTCAATCTTATCTTGTCCTTCTGGCCCACCGCCTATTAAAAAAAATTGCATGTTCAATGTGAACACAACTTGACTCTTAAGTGCACTTGAGGGAATCAATTATGTAGCCTCCAAGGACAGATTTATATAGGCTAAAAGGAGGTCACGTGACCCCACTGACATTTGGAGAATTTTGTTTAGTATTGAAATGAGGAAAATTTTGTTGAATGGATTTCTTATTAGAATAGATCGTTGGATGACTGCCACGTGTAGAAAAATACAAAACTGCTTTGTTTGTTTGTATACGTGGTAGTTATCTGACAATCCGTTCTAATAGAGAGTTTCTACAACATAATCACCCTTAAAACGATATAGTTTTACTATTAAAAATGTAGTTTTAGGCTACTGTAATCCAACTGAATTTTTTTAATATAGTTTTAGATTTTTTGTGACCCCTGGTAGCCTCTTTTATTTCTCATCCGTTCTGATGGAAAATTTTGTCGTGGAGTATTTGTTAAGCTGATATCTCTTAATAGTGTTGTTAACGAGCCGAGCCTAGTAGCTGATGTTCAAGCTCGAGCTCGTTTGTAATCGGGTAGGCTCGGCTCGGATCGTTAACACAAACGAGCCTAAAAGCATGTTCGAGCTCGGCTCGATAAGTATAAAAAATGTTCGAGCTCGAGCTCGAGCTCGAGATCAAGCTCGCGAACAGGCTCGAACTCAAGCTCGGCTCATTCAATAGTGTATTCTTAAAGGGAATGATTTGTTTATTATATCCAATATCCATAATTCAACCCAAAATACCCGTTTAATCAAACATCCACAAAATATTTGTTATTTGTTAAATTGTTTATGTGTATGTATTCCATCAAAAAAAAAAAAATTATGTGCATATATGATTTATATTTATTATTTATATTACATAGTATTATATAAGATCGCGAACCCTAACGGCGCGTCACGGCGAGCTTCGTGTTAAGCTCGTTTAGTAAACGAAAGGAGAAAAACTGATCGAGCTCATTTCGATAGCATAAATAAACGAGATCGAGCAGGCCAGTTCGGCGCTTGTTTGTGAGCGCTTTCGATTCGTTTAATAAATTCTATCTCTTAATAACACTTAAAAGACATTTACGTTTACGTTTGTATTAAGTAAATGAGAAACACAATGCTCAATTTTCATGTTAATAGTTGAGAAATTGACACATGTATATGATCATCCTCATAATGACACATGTCCATTATAACCTATAAAAGCTTTATTGTATACACGTGTATAATTTTCGTAACATGGACTCCACAACATAATTTTTGTCTTTTTTTCTCAAATTTTTTTTGTGTCTTTTGATTACCTTGTCTAACCCACGTGTTTACAGGCTAAGAATGCAGTCTAAGAGCACTTGCAGTAGAATCTGTAAATGAGAGTAAATCTATATTTTTCAGATTTTAAGAGTTCAGATTCATCTAAAATGTTGATGCAGTAGAATCTGTGTACACGACCGAATCTAAAGCCAATTTTGAGACGGATCTGGACATGTACCGCAATTTTGAGAAATCTCTAGATCTTCTCAGCCTCTCTCTCCCACCCTCTTTCTTGTCTCATCTTCTCTTCTGTCTTCAATTTCTTTTTCTCAATTTTACTCCTTTTCAAAATTCTCTCTTCTATTCCATGATCAGCCGATCAGGCCATGATTTTGCATCGCAAATTTGCTTTACAAAAAGCTTTTGATTAAAGAAGTGCACTTTTAATCGATCCCGTTGAATTATGTTCATCTACTGTCACTTCTTTCAACGATTCTTGCGGGATGACTGAAAAAATATGATTATATTAGGTGCCTCTATCTCTCTCTTTTTTTCTTTTTTTTTCTTAAGGAGGTCTCTCATTTTTAATCAATACAAAAACTTGGTTCTTGTGATGATTGCCTTTCGTAGAATACTTTGCGAGATTTCTATTTTTTCTTTGTCATTTTGTTTTCCATTCTTTCGCTCTTCATTTTTGGGTGTCAAACACAACATCTATATTTGACTTATTGGTTGTTGGGTTCCTGCAGAAATTGGAAATGGGGCTTGCCAGATTATTTTTATATCAATCTCATTGTGGGAAAATGAATAAAGTATTCTGTAAAATAGATACTATGATGCAGTTTGATGTGATCCGTGATCGAATCAGTTCGAAATCGCCGAAGGACCAGTGAAGCAATTAATAAAAGCAAGATCATGACCATTAGTAACTTCGTGGTAGAACCTCTGAGTATGACCTCAACACTTAGATAACCCGTATCTAGAATCTTGTATATATGAACCCTTAGATAACCCGTATCTAGAACGGCCCAGTATCTGAACGCCACAAGAGTCTGCTTCGAGGCTCGATAAGTTCCGTTGGAATCCACCAAAACCAATGTGAGAAAAAACTATTGAAAGCAAAAAAGGCTCAAATATAATATATCAAAACTTTGTCTCTTTACAAATAGTACAACTAAAGCCTTTTTATAAAATTTAGAATAAAAATCATGGCCTCTTCATGGCGATGTGGGATAAAGTTATTTAATATAAATAAAAATAAAAATAAAAGAAATAAATACTAATAAAATTCTAAAGAAAATCTGCCATGGGAACAATGTGGGATAAATGATCTCCAAACCAAAACATCTCATCTTCGATCACATCATTCCCTCCCGGTTAGAAATGATTCGTCCTCGAATCAAAAGGATGTCGTAAAAAGCAGCAACAAGTACACAACAGGATGAACCAGCAACGAACACCAATGATATGCCCGGATCAAATACAAGGCGTAAATACGGCTTCAAAGAACTAGAACCTCGAGCTGATGACGAATACCTCACCAAGGAAACCAATGCATAGGAATGTCGTGAGTGCTCAATGCAAATTATTTTCTCTGGAGCAGCAACATAAGCATAGGGATTAGAAGCCGGAATAACAGCACAATACACCGCAAAAAGGATCAATGAAAGTGTGCTTCGGTTTTCCATCAATGTCAACTGGGACAAGAACATCCATAGGCAATATATTGGTTGGATTGGGTATATCAGATAGCCCAGTTGGCTCCTCAAGCGGATGATCTTCATGTACCTGCAACGAAGACGAAATAGAACTCGAACAAGTGGTCGGTGAAGTAGGACCATCTGTCTCATCTGCCTCGATTTTCTCCACCACTAATGCGATATCCTCGGTCTACGTCACAACATCACACTCCATTTCATTCTTTATCTCCACCACACCTCCACTCTCACCGTTTTTCAATTCTGGTTCAATATTTTCTGCTTCCACCAAGTTCACATCAGGAATCGCACCCATATCTATTTCCATGGCCTTAGAATCCCCTATTTGAAAATCACATTGTTTCATAGGGGGTAGGGATTCCAATACATGCTTCTTGCCACCAAAAGAAAAAGAATAGCGAGTCCGGGACGTATTATGACGTACAGTATGTAAAGATAGCCATGATTTCCCTAGTGTCAAATGTACATCACTCAGTGGCACCATATCAAATGATACAATATCTTCATAACGTCCAATGGATATTGGAATCCGTGCATACCGTGTAACTTTAACCCGATGACTTCCTTCAACAATGTAGTAAGGACGATGAAGTCTTTCCGTGTGCAAGTTTAACTCCTTAACCACATCGTTACTAATTAAATTTTCCTCTTCATCGTGATCAATACACATCTCACATTCATAGTCTCCAATAAAGCATGATGTATAAAATAAGTCGTTACCTTTACCACCATGTGATGACTGAACATTGCTTCCCCTTGATATGCTTTGAAGCTTAGTCTTCATCTCTTCAAATTTTATATCAATCGGCAGTTTGGGCCTCCGTGAATATCCGAAAATAAGCATCTATAGGACTCTCCTTTGACATTAATCAAGATTGAAATTCACTAATAACTAGCACACGACAAGTATTCAGAATATCCAAACAAGAATATTCGGTAAATTTTTTTTTTTTTTTTTTTAAGATCAGCACAAGAAAGCTGTGATTTTTTTTATTTTTTTTTTGGGTTTTTATTTTTTTTTTTTGAGATTGAAGGGACAAAAACTCACTAACAAAACGAAAGTGCTGGAAGTAAGAAACGAAAAAAAAATAGAAGGGATATTTGATCTGAAGTCGATGTAATAAGCCTCACGATCTGCACCGATGTGATCCGTGATCGAATCAGATTCGAAATTGCCGAAGGACCGACTGAAGGCACCAATAAAACAAGCACCACGACCCTTAGCTAACTCGTAACTAAGAACATTGGTATGACTTCAACCCTTAGATAACCCGTATCTAAGAACCTTGGTATACGAACGCCACAATGTCTGCTCAGAACCTTGATAATTCCATTTGGAATCCACTAAACAACGGTTTGGAATCCATCAAAACCAACGTGAAAAAACTCACCAAAGCTTAAAAGCTTCAAATATAATATATCAAAATTTTGTCTCTTTACAAATAGTACAACTAAAGCCTTTTATAAGGCTAGAATAAAAATCATGGCCTACTCCCAAAGCGATGTGTGATAAAGTTATTTAATAGAAATAAAAATAAAAATAAAAGAAATAAATACTAATAAAATTCTAAGGAAAATCTGCCATGGGAACAATGTGGGATAAATGATCTCCAAACCAAAACATCTCATCTTCGATCATATCACAGTTCGTGATGACTAGAGATTTTGTAAAATAAAGACTCTGATGTAGCTGACTATGTGTAGAGATTCTGTAAAATTGAAAAAAGTGGTGTTGGAGTCTGTAAAATTAAGAATCTGTGTAGAGACGCTGATGCAAGTGCTTTAAAGTATTCTTTGTCCAACGTGAAAACAATGTATGAATAATGTCTAAGATTTTCTATGTCTAGCATTAAACAACATCGTATTGAATAAAACATATTCAAAATAATGTCATTTCACATTACATATAACATAACGACACGGCGGTAGAAAGTAACTCTTTCCTTTTTTTTTATATGGAAAAAAATACTTAAGCTTTAAAATTTATTTTTCCCATATTTTCAATATGAGACATTACATTCTCCCCCTCGTAAAGAAGACGTGTCAACGTCAGGACTCTACCATATGTAAGCAGAGGTGACATCCACCGCCTCTCACGGTGTGAGTGTGTGTCAATTAGTTACGTTTGGTAGACTGCAGCCCACCGCCTCTCACAGTGTGATAATTAGTTACATCGGGTAGACTGCGGAGGACACCCTACCATGGGTAACTAGAGGTGGCCCTCACCGCCTCTCACGACTGCTCTGATACCAATTATAACTCCCGAAAATTGTGGGTCACCACCGGAGGTAACTAGACTGCGGAGGATGGTGTGACAAATAGTTACGTCTGGTAGACTGCGAAGGACACCCTACCAGAGGTAACTAAAGGTGGCTCTCACCACCTCTCACGGTTGTTCTGATGCCAAATGTAACACCCCATAATTGTGGGTTACCACCAGAGGTAACTAGACTGCGAAGGACCCTACCAGAGGTAAGTTGGTAACTAGAGGTGACACCCACCGCCTCTCACGGTGTGACAACTACTCCGATACCAACTATAACATCTTAGAAGGGTCACCACCAGAGGTACTAACGCCCCAGAATTGCGTGTCACCACAAGAGGTTACCAGACTGTGGAGGATCCGACATAGGGGAATAGGTAACTGGAGGTTGCCCCCACCGCCTCTCATGGTGTGACAACTGCTCTAACATTACCTGTAACGTCCCATAAGGGTCACCTCTGGTAACTAGGTAACTAGAGTCGGCCACTGAACCCAACAAGAGGTAATTAGGTAAATAGAGGTGGCATCCACCGCCTCTCATGGTGTGACAACATACCAACTGTAACGCCCGATTACACCTGGTTGCTAGTCTTGCTGGTCGGCTTGAGATATAATGAATCCGGTAACTATTTAGATCCGTCGCTTGACCTAAATAGTTAACCCGGGTTACCAAATTCTTTATTAATCGACCTAAAATCATAATATTAATCTTTCCGATATTTCGACGTGGGATATCAGACATACGCTTGCATAACAATTTGCCTTGTTTATAAATTGTTCAACTACCGTGACTTCAATAAATTTACTTGCATAGCAGTAATATTAACATCAATAAGCCGAGCCCTTCAAAAATTACTACACAACTATAAGATGTACTATATCAAGTATATCGGAATGGCATTTAAGCACCCACAATATGACGGATTATTGTCATTTTATTCTCCTATCAAATCAAGATCTCCATAATGAGACAATAATTGATGTAATTGGGGTTCGTCCCATTTTGTTTTAATTTCGTTCTGCTAGTATGATTGACCAATAACTGGAGGGGTGTGATACATTCAACTCACCTTTCTGGCACATCCTCTTGTGTGTGAGATAGTGAACAAGAATAGTCACAACCTTGATTTGATATCACTTCTAAAATACATGATGCACTATAATTTATCTCTGGTTTGAATAGAAAGTTGAGATGCTGGAACTCACCCATAAACCGGCGCCCAAATTCACTGATCGGTTTCACTTCGGTTGCATCTTTCAGACCTATTTTCTTTCTACCTGGTTTTTGTATACTTTATATCTTCCAAGAGAGAAGGGGTATAAATCCAAAAATATAGGTGCAGGGAAGGGATATGCTTCAAATTTACTTTATTTGTGTGTGCCTTTTGCAATTTGTGATTCCGGAATACGGTTTCCGTCGTGCAAATAATTTATCGGACTCGTAACTCTCTTTTGTCAAAACGAAAATAAGGGTTGATGTTATTGTCAGAGCAACAAGAGCCTCTTGTGGTAAAAAGATTTGTTTGACATGTCACGGCACGTCGGCACTACATATGTTTAGCCTCTATTAATGTCCATCCTTTTTTTTTTAAATAAATTTTGTTGTGAAGTCTTTGAGTTGGAAATTAGCATTCAATTTTTATTTTATTTTTTTAAGAAAAATGGTTTTATTGTAAATAGAAAAGAAGAAAAGTACAAAAAAACGGTCCAACCCGCCTTAATAAAATTTAGGAAACCCAGACACATAACCCCGTCTCGTTAAAACCTCGTAGCAGCAAAATTCAAAGTGAATAAACGGCTATTTAGTCCTAAGTCAAATTAAAGAAAAAACCCAACATCGAAAGACCCTAAGCTAAAATTTTAAAGTGAACTTGTTATTTTTGGTTCCTAGCCATAGAAATCTATTTCTACTCTTTGATCCCATGGATCATTGTGTGAAACGTGAGACTCATCTCAGTATCTAGATTCTAGAGTATTAAGTTGTGGTGTAGTTGTCCATATATGTCCACTCCAAACTTCGCTTCAATTTTTGTTCCAAGAGGAGGACCTATGAAAAGGTGTTCTGAATCCCCATAAACAGACAACCCTTCTTCTTCACCGACTTCATCCTCCTCAACTTTAGTGTCTTCTCTATCCTTACTCAAAAAAAAGATTTTAGAATTTCTATCTCCAAAAGATAAAGTTGGTGACATAAAAAGTCTATTGATGTTAACTAAATGAGCTTCTGAAAGAAATTTAAAATCATCGAAAGATGACGGAAGCAAATTAAGACGATTAGTCTCACCATCCATCCCATCTCCCACTTATGCAAATTAGCATTTAAAGTTATTATACACGTAACCTCTCAATACCTTATTAACACATGAAGTAGTTAAAAAAAATATTTATTTTTGTCCGATGTTCTTTCATTTTTAAAGAATCATTTATTATTTTTTTTCTCATTCTACCCTTATTTGTTACACTGTGTAAGACTAAAAGAATCCTACATCAATTAGTTTTTACAGACTTTTAAGCCATAAAGTCAAAACATTAAACCACTATTTTAATACTCTTTCCGTTCCGAAATAATCAGAGATATTGATAAAAGATTTGTTTGAAAATAAGCCGAAGCGATTGAATTTTGTACAAAGTATTTATTGTGTTTTTCCTACGTCTGTCCTTATTTATTAAGGAGGAGTGAGAATAAATACACAATTACATTAATTATAGACTAAGTTTTTTTTATAATCATTTTGACAATCAAATTAAAGAATTAAATAAGAACAAATAAAGCATTAAGTAATACTCCCCGTGCGTCCCATTTTAGCCGTCCTTTAATGTGATATTTCTTTAAACGCCCTTGCAAATTTACACTTTTTACGATAAAAAGTATGTAACATTCAATGCTTTAGGAGACACTTAAATGGTATAAATGTAGAAGATTGAATAAATTAACGAGATTCAAAACATTAACTACATTTTTAACTGCCCATGTAAAATGTGAAAACAAACACTTACGGAGGGAGTAACATATAAAGACAATGAGAAATGGTTGTCTTGGCAACAAAAATAAATACGATAAGAAATGGTTGTCTTGCACAACAAAATAAATCACAATGCAGAGAGAAGAGATTGGAGGCACAAAGGGCAAATGTAATCAAGCAAAACTTCATCCTGCAACTGCTCTCTTATAGTGCAAATTTCAGACTGCAAAGCAGAGTCGATACGGATCAAGACGTGAGTGCGGATCCACACGTTCTAAAAGATAATACATTCATTGAACTCTTTCATTTCTTCGGCATAAGACAAACCACATGTTCTATAGTCTGATCCCTTCAAAGCAGAAATATCACCATCTATGGATCCATGCTTGATTTTCCGGTGTGCATCGAGCCAATATGAAATCCCCATTTAAGTGCACTACTTACTGTCCACTTACTCTCAGTAAAAGAGGCTCTTGAACTACATATTCGAATCAGAGTCTAGTCTCTGGAGCATCTCCCTCCCCACACCTCTCCAGTAATATTTCATCTTCAATCTCAAACACGTTTTATCAACAAACAAAAAAAATCTCAACACCGGTTACTTTTCAACTATCACCCCAAAAAAATTAACTGTCTTTATTGTACTTTCCCCAGTTCCAGGCCCCTAGTGAGGTACAGACAAATTTCGAAAAGATCAAATCTTTGATGATTCCATCATCTTCTTAGGACGTATTGATTTGACTTGACCTGACCCCATAAAGGTCATTCGTGCGCATTTGAATAGATACTCAGACTTCATTAGTTGGCTGAGGGAAGCATGGATACTATAATCACGAAGTGCATGAAAAGTATTTGACATAACACAGCAGCTGCAGTGGATATACATCTCTGTAAGAAGAATCGAGTGGCTTCAGAGTCATAACGTGTGCAAAGAACTAGTCCAAGGAGTAAATGAGCCATCATATAGAAATGCAGCTCCAATAGGTGACTCAAATCTACAAAGTCCCAAGTGCCTTAGGACCTGACTACATTTCCGTATAGTTAAGATTCAGCAAGAAATCTGACCCCGAAAAACATACCTTCTTTTGTTACCAGCAATCAAGTTCAAATAACAGAGCCGCAGCATACTGAAACTAGGAACTTCCAAGAAATCATCACCATATATATATCTTAACATGCTTCCAGCTATACCCAAAACTAATCAAAGCTTCTCCACTGTTTAATTGGCAGCCACTTTTTCATCCCAGATATCTCTAAGATATTTGAATGATCAACAAGCTCACTAAAAGGTTTATTAGGTAACCAAGATAACGTACTCTGTTTACGAAATCATGTATACACAAGCTGTGGGAGGCAATTGACAAATATTAAACCAAAAAACTTTATAAAAAAAAAAAACTACTAACAATCAAGGCTTTCACCAACACAAAGCCACACTCAATCCCTTATACGTCACATCCACACTTGAATTCACACACTTAGCTAAGAAATTAATCAATCGATGAAAAACACATGAGTTAGCAGTAAAACTGGGTAGCGAATTCCAGAATCAATTGGAAAAAAAATGCATCTAGGGTTTGAATAGAAAGGTGCGATGCTTGAACTTACCAATCAACCAACAGGCGCGTAAAATCAAAGATCAATTTCACTTTTTCGTTGGATCTTGAGATGTATTTTCTTTCCATCGTAGGAGAATCACGAGCCTGACAAATGACGGTTTTTTAATAAACTTTCTTCCATGTGAGAAATGGTACAGACCCAGAAAAATAGATGCACCGATTTTCTTGGTTGTTTAAACTATTTTTAAAAAAAAATAAAAATAAAAATAAAAAATAGTTTATTTTGAGTGCCTTTTGGCCATCTATGATTCTGGAGTTTGGTATCTGTCATGGAATTCATCAGTCAGACTCATAACTCTCCTTCGACGAAACGAAAATAAGGGTTGATGTTATTGCCAGAGCAACCAGAGTCTTCTATGGTATAATTAAAATAATGAGTTTAGTTATATCACATCTGTCAAAAAAATAAAAAATAGATGTTTGACTAAAGTTGATGACAGAGCACTAGATATGGTTTTTAGTCCATTTTTTTATATAAATTTTATCGTGGAGTCTATCTTTTATTAAAACTTAATAATAGCGTTTATATACAGTGAATCGAAGGTGCGGCCGTGGGAAGGTGGTGGGATTTAAGGACACCAACGCTTGTATATTCATTAGGGAATAACGTATAAAGACGCTAGTGTACATACATGTATTTTTAGGATTAGGAGCGCCAACTTGTAACTGAGCTTCGTGAGCATAACTCAAATAGTAATTTGGTGGATTTGTTAAAGATAATAATTAGTTGAGCCAATGATGACCGCATAAATACCTAAAATGTTGGATCAAGTTTAAAACCGTAGTTCTGATCATGATGATGATGATTATTTTATGAGCTCTGCGTGGGGAGTTGATTGTCTTTGATATTGAATACGTGGTCAATGCTATGAAGCCAAAGAGTTCGCAAAGGCGAAGCTGCGTAAGCCACTCGTCCATTGTGATGAAGCAATCGTAGTGCGGTTATGGCTCTAATGGCACGAATGTCATAGCGATTATAAGATCGTAGGTTAATGTCTTATTGATTGAGTATAACTACCATTGAGGTCGAAGGTGACCGGTACTAAAGCGAGGTGAACTTGCATTATATCGACAGATCTAGTATGAGCTAATGGGCGTTTTTCATTGAACCGCCACGAAATGCGTAAGACAACATCGCGTATGTATCGACATTGGACGACTGCACCATGTCGGGTAAAAACTAACAAGGCGACTGCGCCGTATGAATGTCAACCTTCCAATGCCATCCGACGTATGAAGACAAAGCCTCTCTTGGCCAATTCGAAAGAAGACCCAAATAAGTATCATAAGTGCGCGCGTGTATACGCCTCGGGTAAGTATGATTAGTTAAATTGAGGTACAATTAAATGAGTGTGAAATTAAATCATGGACAAAGGAACATTTTTATTCATTTATCGCATATCGACAAAGAGATACACGATAATACAAATATGCAACGGAAATAAATCAAAAACAACATATGATTCAACAACATTTTCTCTCGTCTACATGTGAACCAAGAACTACATATTGAAACAAATCTCCAAGCAAATTAATACATGTATTGACATCATTCAAAAGATCGAATTATTACAATTTCGTAAATACAGACAGTATACTGTGTATATATATATATATATATATATATATATATATATATATAAACAACTGAATTATAACATTATACAATTACATTTTTGTGTGTATATTTTCTTCTTTAAATTCTCATGGACAACGCGTATAACCGTTCCTACGTATTGAAATTTGACATTGTTACAAATAGCTTTTGCTGATTTACCTCCTTGTCGAGTTAAATTAATTTTCTGCAATATAATTTCTTGGCATGGATGGGATTTGCTGCAGTTTATGTCTATGGCTGCTGCTGTTGCACTTGTTCCTTTTATATTTTGATACATCACATTACTCACTTGGACTGCTGATGGCTGTAACATACATATATACATATATATATATAACCATAAAATGAGAAACATCATTATATAAAACGAATACGCATTTACAAACCGACATAACTTATTTTAATATAATTAATCATGCATGATGTGTGAAAATAAATTAATCCAGGTTTTATCTTGATTAATGATATAAAAGTGTATTATAATAACGTGTGTGTGATTATATTAGTACCTGTTCCTTGCATGCTCCGGATTTGTCGCAATAAAATTGATCAATAATTATGGGGTATTTCACATTATGCATAACTACGTTTTGGAATTTGATGTTGCTCACATTTCCAGATCCTCCCTGCCAAAGATTATAAATTAATAAAATTTAATCACTATCGATCAGAATCAATTGAAAAAGTATAATTAAGCATAAAACATATATTTTAAGCATATATATGATTGAAAGTTTAAAAGGTGAATTAATTAATTATTAATTACCTGCCATGTCTTGATTCTGACTCCATTAGAAGTACCAGAAAGAATAGCAGCATTAACAGTAATATCAGAAACATGAGCTACAGAATTTCCTTCTCCCAAGCTTCCAATACTTATACCATGTCCTGGCCCACATACTATATTTGTTGCCATCAAATTCTTTGTTCCACTCACTATTGAGATGCAGTCATCACCTATTTAATTATATATTATAAAAAAAAAAAAATATTAATCATCTCCATTTCAGCTCGATCGATAATGAACTTTACACACCGGTCGTCATCACATTCAACCATCAGAAAGTCGATTTGACTTTAGACAGCAAGTCGAATGTCGTATTCAGTGGTTGAAGGAAGGTCGATTTTGTAGCTGATCATAATCGACTTATTGTGGTGTCACGGGGTCGGTTATACCTGCTCCAATGTTGCAGTTGGAAATTTGGATGTTCTGTGAGGATTTAATATGGATACCATCTGTGTTGGGGCTATCAGCAGGAGAATCAACGGTGACATGCAATGCTAGGGCATTAACACATGTATCAAATTGGAGGTGTACTTTCTGTGCATTTTGAAATCTTATGTGTTGTACTATCAAATTATCGCACTGGTAGAAGGTCATTGCCTGTAGAAATTATTTCAATCAAATATAAAGAGCTGAGTATATATAATTGTTAAAATTTATTAATTAATTAAATATACTCCTGTATTTATTTATGAAATGAAAATATCACATACTGTTGGAGCTTTGGTGCATGGCTGCATGTAAAACGCCAAGAAAATGGGAAAGGAAAGAGAGAGAGAAAAGAAAAAGGTTAAATCCTGAAAAGCATTAGACGAAATACAATAGAAAGCAAATAAAATTAATTAAGTTGGAAATCAGATATTTTACTGGTACACCACATTATCTGTGTATCACAATAGATTCGACTTTATGAAAAACAGAAATAAAAAACCAATTTCACAAGATCGATTTTATAAAAACAATCTGATCCGGTGGGTGGGGGTGTAAATAATAAGCCCAAACGTAATAAAACATACAATTAACCATAAATGTGTTTTTTTTTTTTTTTTTTTTTTTTTGATTTTCTTTTCAAACATGCAATCTATCGTTTTATGACTACGTATGTGTGGTAATGGGTAGCGCCACTTAAGCATATTTTACTTGCAGACATAAAATTCTTAATATTTGCCATAATTTATATAATTTATGGTGCACTGTATATTAAGCACTTGCGCTAGATACTAATTAATTATTTAAAAACTCTATTTTAAAGATTTCGACATCAGATACTCTATTCTTTTGACTGTAAATTACATTCTGTAAATTTTCTTTCACATTTACCGTATCTATCCAGATTCTATAAAGAAAAAATTATATCAACCGCATTATTTAAAATAATAAAGAGTCTGATGCGGATGCTCTTATATTAAATGCATCTTTTAAACTTTATTTTATCAATAAATATGGCCAAACAAAAGAAAAAGAGTAAAACGTCCCTTTAAATATTCAATTGTGTTATTCAAAAAAAAAAAAAAAAAAAAATCAATTGTGATACATATGCATAATTTATTATACATAAGAAAAACCTAAATGGTTAATTTGAACCACAAATATTACATAAAAAAACTCAAGCTCAACAATACTGAAACCGACGATTGTTAATAAATATTGAAAAGTAGATATGTCAAACATCAAATTCTCATAGAATTCAAATTAATATAGTATATATATATAAACCTTCTTCTTCTTCAAAAAAAAAAAAAAAAAAAAAAAAAAAAAAAATATATATATATATATATATATATAAACCAACTACATATAAAGAGTCAAATTAATATTATATTAATCAACTGCATATTATATGAATCACTTAAATAGACTTACAGCAGTTTTATTGGTTTTGCAAGAAATTTGCCACCATACTTTCCCATTGCCATTAATGGTGCCTCCTCCTTCAACAACAAGGTTTTGGACGCTGTCAAAAATAATCCAATGTCTTCTATCATTCTCATAATCTGTAATATTTTCGGATGCTGCAATGGTACCGTAGATCTGCATATATTTTAATTATTAATACAAATTTTGTGGTTAATTTTTGTATAACAATTAAAACATTATAAGTATACAAGAAGTATATATAAATTTAGGAATATTTGAAATCACCTGCAAATTAACTTTAGATTTGCAAGGGCCTAAAAATGTAATGGGTTTTAGAAGATAAGTTTTCCCAGGAGGTACTATAAAATTAACAGCTGTTGCTGATGAACAAGCTTCTTTCCAAGCTCCATGAAATGCCTGCAAAAAAAATACATATACTTCAGTAATTAAATTAAAATAGAATTAATATAGAGGTACTATCATTATATATTATACTACAAATTTTTTTTTTCAATTAGTATTGCATTTCGTTAGAGGATTGACTCCAAAGTTGTAAACCAATGAAAGGTGTTGAAGTATTAATTATTTATTCAAATGTAGCCATGAAGAACATATTAATGCATGATACCGAATAATATTATATAATATAGGGGAAACTCAAAAAATACCCTATTTGCATAAAACATTTTTCCTATACATCCCTGTTTTTCAAACTTTTTTTCATACCCATCACCCTAGAATTCGACGGTACCGCTCTATCCGCCTTCCTTACCGCTGAAATCATCGACGGTACCGCTCTAATTTTCGACGGTACCGCCTTCCTTACCACTAATCAATGGAAGATTCCGCCAACCTGTGATATTTTTCATTTTTCAAGATGAAAGCGGTACCGTCCAACTTTTCAGCGGTACCGTCCAAGATGAAAGCGGTACCGTCCAACTTTTCAGCGGTACCGTAGATGCTTAAGGCCGGAGGTAGGAATAAAATTTTGAAAAAAAATGGTGTAGATAAAAATTATATTTACCCAAACAGGGTATTTTTTGAGTTTCCCCTATAATATAAGTCTAACAATATATAAGAAAATCAACCTCAAAAGATAATGATACTATATAAAAATATAAATGGAACAACTTGTAAAAGGAGAATAATCAACATATATATCACTTTCTCATAGTTGTATTAATTGTATGATGGATTAAGTAATTATATTACATTAGAGCACTTGCATTAGATATGCAAATCATTTAAAAACTCTACAGCATATACTCTATTTTTTTTACTGTAAACTACAGATTCTGTAAAATTTCCTTTACATCTATTACATTCATCCAGATTCTGTAAATTTTCCTTTATATCTTCCGCATTATGTAAAATACAGAAACTGATGCATTTCATTTTAAATAAAGATTCTGTATACTAAAAAACGTGTTTTTAAAACTGTATAATAAAGTATTCGTTAAGAGTATTTAATGCGAGTGCTCTTAGCTAGGGGGAGGAGAAGCCAATAAATTAATAGGTCCTACACGTATGTAGGGCACAAGGTTTTTTTTACCAACTAAAAATAAGGTTATTCTTTTTAAAAATAAAAGTAACACGACTTACATATATTACTATCTCCGTCCAAAAATATAAGTCATCCTATAATTTTATATGTGTTTCGCTATATAAGTCATTCTACATTATCAATACAACATTTATTATCTTTTTCTCTATCTTACACCTAATTTATTATCAATCCAACCACTTTTCATTTCTTATCAACTATTGCATTAATGATACTAAAAGGGACATTTTAGACATTAATCTTCAATTTTATAACATTCAATCACTTTCTTAATTTATATAAAACTCTTAGGATGACTTATATTTTAGGACGGAAGTAGTAGATTATATTCCTCGAGCAACCATAAAAGTAAGATGGAGTAATAGTAGTATAATGGGACCACATGAGTAATTAATGGAAGGTTTGTTCATTAATTAACTTGAAGAATTTTGTTAAGGAGGTGACTAAAGTTGGAATGATCATCACTAAACTTTGTCCACTACTCTCCCTCACTATATATGCTAAATGAAAGAAAATGGGGGAAAAAAAAAAAGGACATAAATGGGATGGTGTCCGGGGATTGGCTTTTCCTTTTTTATATGCGTAAACCAAAATAATGTTACTCGTTAGTCTTCTTTATTTAGAAAATTAGGCTATTATTTGCACCACACCGATTACATCAGTGCATCACAATAAAACTGATCTTATGAAGTTAGGTTCTGAAGCCACAAACTGATTTCTCGTAGGTGCATTGAGAGAATCGACCATGAGACCGTCGGTTTCTTTCTTTTTTTGTTCCAGAACTTACTTTCATAAAGGTAAATAACGTTGTGGTGCACAGATCGAGTTGTGCACCAGTAGAATCAATTGGTGCAAATAAAGACATGCACCCTTTAGAAAAAAGTGAAACGCTATGTCACAAATGCGTACCACAACAGTAACATAACATATTCTTACATACAGTATAACCTCGATAAATAAATATTCGATAATTGAATAACCTCGCAAAATGAATAATTTTCTTTGGTCCCGACCCGACATGAGCAAATGAGCTTAAACTAATGTTCGATAATTGAATAACTTCGCTAAACGAATATATATTTTTTGGTTCCGAGGATATTTATTTATCAAGATTATACTATAGTTAATTATGAATTAAGACCAATTGATTATGACGTAGTTTCACATACATTATACACTAACAAACATCAAAAGCACATGTTCAAACTAATAACCCTTTTCATCCATACCTAGGATATGAACAACCAACATCTCTCTAATTATATTTGTTTCAAAATGCGTGTAGGCAAAAATCATGAATCACCTATATTGTTAAGTTCCCAACTCCAGAAGATGAAAATGAATCATTACTAATTATTAAGAAATTACCTTGAAAAAAAAAACAGTTTCAAAATAAATAAATAAATATATAAATATATATATATAAAACTAACTTAGATCATCTGGAAAAAAAAAAGAAGAAAACTTACTTGGGTATCATCATGAATGCCATCACCTAAAGCACCAGAGCTATCAACATAAATTGATTTAACAGAGCTCCCAAATCTTGAAGATGAAATAATGCTCAAACCAATTCCTGTTTCCACCTCTGAAGAGCCAACATATGAAGGGTATGCTTCAATTTGATCATACCCCACCACTTGTTCTATGATGTTATTATTATTAGTAGTATGATGATGATGAAGTAGTTGGCCATCATCATCATCATCATCATCATAACACAAGTAACTTGAAGCAAAAGATAAAATCATGATGATGAAGAAGAAGATACTAAATAAAGAAATTAAAGGATATCTTTGTGAACCCATTATTTTTTATTTGGAAGAGAAATAATATTATTAACCCAAAAGGATAATGTATGTGATTTATTTATTAGTTATGAAATAATAATGTGAATTAAGGTTTTGAACATATTTATAGAAGGTGATGTGAGGGAATAAGGATGGGGTTTAGGTTTTGCTTCTTAGAACTCTCTTAAAGGTATGGAGTGTTTTTCATATAATTTAGTTGACATTTACACTTCTAGGCTCCTCCTAGCTAGTACCTTCTCCACGAAAATAGTGTGTTTTTTTTTTTTTTAAATATATAAAATAACGGAAATGCTTTTTTCAGAATAAAATTGTTAAAATAAACGACACAAATACATTTTAAGAACAACATAATTAATAGTCGAACTCATATCAATCCATAAATCATTCATATTGATAAAGAGTAAAAAAAATATTGTAGCAATGTTATTATGACACCAGTATTATTAACAAAATAATGTACAAAATTCTTGACACATGGGGAAGTTCACAAATGAATAGATCCTGACACTCAGTTGAATATACGTTCACGATCGATTATATTGTAGAACGTACATGAAATATACGTATCCAAAACTTTATTTTTCCTACGCATCATATTTTAATCATTTTGAGAGTCTTATGTTTGATCAAATGGTTGCGGTTTGAATAAAAAAACATGTTGTATTTTGAGAGATACTTTTCTTCCTTCTCGTTTGTAATAATATTGATTGAGAAGGGAAAAAAGACTTTTTAAGGAAAAACAATTTTTTGTGTCTTGGAATTCATTCAAAATTCACATTCTTTTTGTAATATTCCATGTTTCTAAGATGGGAGAAATACCACCTCATTATTAGTGTGACTATATATAAAGTTATTGTCTATTCTAAGCAAATTTTTAATTTTAGGCAAAGCGGAATGACGGTATGACTCACATAGTTCTATACTGCACTTCGGGGTTTGAGAAATACACACCTTGTAATTTTTCACTACACGTATTCATATGTACCGGTGTAATTAAACAAGAAATAATAATATTGTTCTTTTAAAAAAAATTGAACAAATGTAATACCCCAAGTTCAATTTCATATCTCACGTCATATCAGAAATATGTTACATCATAACGAGATATAATTTCAATAAAACAAAACAAAAATTGTTGAAGCCACATGCATACCGCCCAAGTTCAATTTCATATCTCACGTCGTAACGAGATATAATTTCAATAAAATAAAATAAAAATTGTTGAAGCCACATGCATACTGGTGGCTTGCCTGTTGGAGTGCCGGTGTCTTTCGAAACCAAAAGTCACCACCCTTCAGTTTTGCAACCCCCAAAAGTTTCAAGAGGTTGGAGTTGCAACCATTCGGTTAGACAAGCATAAAGACGAATCAGAATCATATTTTCTCACCTAGACTTTTAGTCAGTTGTAAAAGCTAGCCATTGATGTTTTCTTAAATTGGACAGTTAAACAAGTTGACATCAATAATGATTTTCATAAGGAAGGTGATACATCCACTACACATAGTGTGTAGCATATATTCACCACACATTTTTTATCCATTGATTTTAATGGCTCTACACTTTAATCAATAGAACTACATTTTAATCAATGGTAAGAAGTGGTAGTAAATGTCCACTACACAGTATGTGTGTAGTGAACATATCATTTTCCTTTTCTTAATGGACCATTGACAGAATCTGTTTATGTGCCTTAACTTGAGGGTTTTGAAGATCCAACTAGACCTCACTTTGTATGCACACTCAATAAGGCCATGTATGTACTTAAATAGACCCCTAGGGCCTGGTTTTATCACTCTCAAGTGGATTCCTCTTTGTTTATCCTAAGGACTTGATATATTCTACTTTAATTATATACATGTCTATGTTGATGATATACTGGTCACATGCAATTCTTCCTCAATTGTTCATAATTTCATTGCCTTGTTGAATTCCAAGTTCTCCCTCAAAGATCTCGGCTTCTTGACTTATTTTCTAGGCATTGAAGCACACAAAGATTATATTGGTCTCAACCTAACTCAATGTCATTATGCTACTCACATGCTTGAGAAATTTAGTTTAGATCACCTAAAACCCTGGCATACCCATATGTTGGTTGGGAAGCATAATTCGCATACATCAGGTGACCTTATGCATGATCCCAAGACTTACAAAACCTTGATTGGTGGTCTACAATACCTTACGCTCACAAGACCTGATCTCACCTCTATGAACTATCTCATTCTATTTATGCATGCACCAAGAATTCCACACTGGCAAGCTCTTAAGAGACTTCTTAGATATGTCTCTTATACTCTTGCTAGTTCTCTGATGCTGACTGGTGTCTGGGCTTGTTATCCTTATGACACAAAATCTTTTGTTGGTTACTGTGTTTACCATGGAGACTCTTTAATTTCCTAGAGTGGAAAGAAACAGAATGTAGTTTCAAAATGAAGCACTGATTCTGAATACCGCTCTCTTGCCAATCTTTTAGCAGAGATTCACTAGGTTGTCCACCTTTTCAAAGAACTTCATTATTCTCTTTCGAGTAAACCAGTGGTTTTAGTTGATATATAATACTGCAGTTGTTTCTCTGGCTCAAAATCCAGTGTACCATGCTTGCACTAATGAAACATATTGAACAATCTGTTCATTATGTCAGAAATGAGGTTCTTTAGGGTGATCATCTTCTAGTTCTCTACATCCCCTCACATGATCAAGTTGCGGATATCATGACCTAGGCTTTATCTATCTCTCACTTCTAGCTCTTAAGATCAAAACTTACTATTTGGGGGGGGGGGGGTGGTGTGTTTATGAAAAGTAATAAATTATTTTATGATGAGTTGTAACTTCTGATCTAATTGGGAAACTTGAAGAACTAATGCCTGGAAAGTAGTTGTTTGGGTGAGCATACGGCACGCATGCGTCGCGAATGCAGCACGCATGTGTCGCGAATTGTCCATGCATCGCGAATGCGGCCCTGGCAAGCATATTTTCCAAATAACTACTTTTCGAGCATATTTTTCCCAAACAACTACTTTTCAAGCATATTTATTCAAGTTTCCCATCTAATGAGAGTTAGAGCTGACTAAAGTTAGTTGATTAGAGTTAAGGAGTGAGTCAGATTTTGTGTACACCTCAACATCATTTCTGTTAGATTATTCTCAGGTGTACTACGTACTATATATATCTATCAAGTTGATTATCTGCTCATTGATTAATTATGAATTAATTCCACGTATAATATATAATGGCCAATGCAATTTGTTCTAAATTTGAGACTTTTATAAAGTAATGAGGTGTGACCGTGTGAGTGATAAAGTAAAATCGTATGAGTCCCAAATTAATATTATTTTTAAATTGTAGGGTGTAAATATATATATATACTTATGGGACCAATATCTTAACCTTTTATTAAACTGAGAATACCCGTGACATTTTGTATATATCTCCTATATTAAATATATACACACATGCTTTTGGGTTGAAAATATGGTACATAATTTGATGAGAAGTTGAAAGAAACTTGGGGTTATTTTGTCGGGCCATAAGGTATGTAGTGCGTTATGGAGCAAACTTAAACTTTGTTAAAACTGGAATTCAATTCATTTGATTAATATATAAAACTACATGCATGCATGGGATGGACCACTAATTTCTTAATCAATTACGTTATTAGTTTTGAAAATATATATATGCATGGTACGTGTATAGCTAGATCAACATCACATTCCAAAAGTCGTTCTACTTTTATGACTAAGCTCGTTTTTAATTCCATACAGAAACAAGGATTTGAATGGTTTATTTTATCTTCATCTATGAATGGAAATAAGGGTTAAAAAAAAAGTAAACCTAGTTATCTCAAAAGAGTTAATTATAGTAATTAAGTGGGGAGAAAGCTCTTGAAAAATAACTAGACATGGGCTTAATTAAATTATCTGTTACACATTTGATATCATTCATGTCGACACAGAGTTTTAAAACAATGAGTTTCTTGGGCATAGCTAGTCAGTCGACCTTTGGATAAGTACTACACCTCATCATGAACAGTATTAATACTAACTCGGACAACTCGGTAGATATAATCCTTATCACACGAGCTCTGACCAGGTGAAAAGATCCCCTCAATATTGTAGGATCGTATGCAGCTTACAATACTCTAGGGGATCAAGGCTCCTCTGACAAGATCTCAAGCTCCGCTTAAGTAGTTATTACTATTTGATCGAATATAATGAGCATGACTTTGGTCAAAGTAATAACCTATATTTAAAGCATTATTAAGGGACGGGTTCTCTCGTAAATTCGTCGATCAATTGGTCATATTACATTCAACTTGACTGTTTTAGCCTTGTAACGATATTTGTAATTGAACAATATGTGTATGTTGTGATTTCTATATTCTTTCATCTCTTAAATCAATCAGGGATTTTTCTTATAAATATTCACGTTTAACGATTCATAAATAGGTGGCCATGACATTCATTTGCATATAAAAACTTGTGGTTTCTGCCATAGATATTAAGTAGCTGGCGGAACGCAATTCTATTAATTAACGGGAGATTATAATACATCAAAATCAATATTGAGTCTCTGCGAATGTGTACGCACTACAGAGCCAAAACTTTTCAAGTCGTCAAAGCTCAGTCTCAATTGTTTATTTCATTTTTCACCTATTCTGGGTGTTTCTTACACTCTAATGGGTACATAGGTTCTAGATTCATATTTTCATAAACAATAGGAGCAATTAAAGAGACAAATATGACGTCATCGACAATGATATTTTATAATAAATTTCTTCCATAAAATTAATTGCTACTTTGTTATTAGCATAAACCAAATACTTATCATATATGCATTGGTCCTGTTGTTCGATCGGCAACCCCAATATTTTTATTATCTAGTGCACGAGCAAATTAGTGGGGTTTTCGTCTTCATAATGAATCTTTTTAGGAGATTTTAAGTGTGTCTGGATATCTTTATTGAATTTGTTTTCCGCGTATTGCACCGATCAATATTATACGCTTCTTGAGTACAAAATATCATCAATAAAACTTGATTCAGTGCATTAATATATAATCACCCATTTATTTTATTTTTTGTTTGAAAATCATAATCACCCATTTATGTATCTGGCAAATTTCTGATAAACGTTGCAAGTTAAATTATTTTCCGAACTTCCAATTCAGTTTAACCAGTGCTAGGAATATCTTATATATTTTATGAAATTTCTTGGCATTATTTTATTGGGGAATGAGGAGAAGAGACAAAAATATTTCATCAATTGAAAGAAGGGCGATCAATTTTGAACTTTTGCATAAAGACAAAACTATTTATTCACTTTCAAATTCACTTATGTTCAAATTCATTGCTTAAATTCACTGCCGAAATTCACTGTCGAAATTCACTAATTTTCAAAATTCATTGTCGAAATTCACTGATTTTCGGGATTCACTATCGAAATTCACTATCAAAATTCACCGATTTCGGATTCACCGAGGAGATTCACCGATTTTGGAATTCATTTGTTTGTCATTCCATTATAAAAATTATGCAGTTGTCCTTCTCCTTATAAAAATATGTATTGTCTCCTGTTATTTAAAAATATTCTGATTTTGTCGCTTATCCCTAATTTCCCATATTTTATTTTGAGATGGGTTTTCTTATCTCCTCGTAATGCCGGGAAATGATCCTCGTTAAACATGTTGTAATTGCATTGAACTGTAAAATGATGCTCTATCATTCGCTTCAAGCGATTTACACATTCTGAAACATATTAGATTCACTCAACGAAGCTCGTTTTATATGATCAATTGCTAGAACCGTATATTAAAAATTGTATTAGTAACCAATGATGATAAAATTTATTTAACAATCCGATGCCTATGAGATTTCATATTTTTTGAAAACAATATATTTTTACGCTTCGTACGTTTAGAATAAATATCAGTATACATTATGCGATTTTTTATCAAGGGACCATTATGTGATTTTAGAGTCTCCATGAATTGTCAAATCTTCTTTCAGTTAATATTTAGGGAAATTATTAAAACGAGGCCATGAACTTTCGGTTAATTTTCTCCTCTTTATCTCAGAAAAATATTAGATACATACAAAATTTTGTATAAAATCCATCATTCGGAGCTTTTATTTCAATGAATATTATACTGCCCAGATACATGAGGTCCTGCGCATATCATTCGGAGGTTTTATTGCGCATATCATTCGGAGGTTTTTTCGACGTCATTAGTTTATTTGTTTGAAACAAAATTATCTAGAAATAAATTTGAGCTAGTTCGTTGTGCTTTGGGCTTCCCTAATGCTCTTGTTGTGGGCAATGTGGGGGCTAGTGGTGGTTTAGCTTTGCTTTGGCAGTCGAGTGTTGACCTTCGGATATCTACTTTTGGGCACGGACATATTGATGCTCTTGTGACTAATTTTGATGGCTGGGTATGGAGATTTACGGGTTTCTATAGCAATCCCGTTGTTGAGGAACGTATCCACTCTTGGACCTTGCTACATTGGTTGCATTTCTCTCATCAGCTACCTTGGCTAGTGGCAAGATACTTTAATGAGATTCTTTTATAGGCTGAACAGGAAGGGCCACATTTGCGGCCTATTACGCAGATGGTTGCATTTCAGTCCGCTCTAACGGATTATGGTTTGTTTGATCTTGGCTATTTTGGGGTACCCTTTACATGGTGCAATAGACAGGAGGTACAACCGACTTGGGTCCGTCTAGATAGAGGTGTTAGCAATGTGGAGTGGCAGGAGGTTTTATTTGAGCCTTACTATCCGTAGGTAAGGAGTGAGATGAGTGAGCTACTTGAAAGGACGGCGGTCTAGAAACCCAAGCATCAAGAAAAACGTAGACAGAGCTTCCATCACCTATGCGCCAACTAGGGGTGTACACGGTTCGGTTCGGTACGGTTAATGGCCTTACCGAAACCGAACCGAAACTTTCGGTTAATTGAAATTCGATACCGAAACCGAACCGTTTGTTTTTGGTAACCAAATTGAACCGAACCAAAATATACGGTTTGGTTCGGTTCGGTTAACCGAAAATTGAAATAAAATTTAACAATTCAATTACGTTATAAACGGTTTGGTTTTTATTAGATTTTTTAATTCGGTTAAAAAATTGTTCGGACAACGGTTGTGTTATATGCAATTTTTCATAAACGTTAATAATATTTTGGTTAAGAAAACTAGTTATATAGGTTAATAATAGATATGCGGTTATGATTTTCTATTAAATTTCGGTTAATGGATAGGTGTTTTATTCGGTTCGGCTTTTGGTTTGGTTATGGATAATTTATAGAGTTATCCGTAACCAAACCGATAATTTCGGTTTCTCTATAATATTAACCGAAACCGAACCGAAAGTAGTAATTAACCGAACCGAATTGAACCAAATGACCTTGGTTCGGTTCGGTTTTCGGATAATCCGTATCCGTGTACACCCCTAGCGCCAACGCAGCCCCAGCATCAACATATCTCTACCTTCCAGCAAGCTCCGCCACAAGAAAGATGGTCTGCTCCCCAACCCTGCTGCCATAATAGTTGTACCCGGATGGTACTTTGCATTAAGGACTCGACTTGCAAGGGCGGCGAGGCAAGTAAGGAAGCGCCACGACTGCTTAGTCAGTAAGGCCAAATTGAAACATTCTAGATTGCGGAAGCCAAGACCCCTAAGATTTTTGGGCAGGTAGCATGTGTCCTAGTTTCGCCAATGCACCTTCCGTTTAGTCTCGGTATCTCCCCAGAAAAAGCAGCGAATATATTTCTCGATCTCCTGAACTAACGTGGCAAGAACCTTAAAACACTGCATAATGAATGAAGGTATAGCTTGCAGACTTGATTTAATCATAACCTCTTTCCCTGCGGGAGAAAGAAGCTTATCTTTCCAACCAGACAGTTTTTTCCATACTTTTTCTCGGCGAAAATAAAAAACTTGCCGCTTATTCCTACCAGTGACAAATGGCATGCCCAAGTATTTGCCCGTACCGGTCCCGACTGGAATCTAAAGGAAGTCCGATATATACCCCCTATCATCCTCCTGGATAGCCCTGCTGAAGTATAAACTAGACTTATGAATATTATATTGCGCAGATTTCAATGAATCTGGTGGGTTTGATCTTCAGGGATGCGCTTGGCTCGATTATTGCGGCATTATCGTTCCACTTCGACCCTGGTATCAGTCCAGAGACTTTAAAGATGCATGCGATTCTTTTGGCAATGGAAGAGGCTATCAGGCTGGGACTCCCTACAGTCATCTTTGAGTCTGACAGCCCGCCTTGCATTCAGGCGTAACTGTAGCCGTCATTTGTCTGTCTTTAGTTGCTTAGCGCGTGATTGTCTTGCTCTTTTGTCATCATTTGTTTCTTCTACTTTCACCTTTGTCAAACGCAGTGATAATTTTCCGGCCCACCTATTAGTTAGAAATGGGTTAGGTCGTATTGGTCGCACTGATTGGGGGACTTCCACTCCTCATGATGTAATTTCTGCCGCTATTGCGGATTTAGCGTAATAAAATGCTTGTTTCCTAAAAAAAAAATGAATATTATATTAACTTCTGGATCACATAGTCTAATTCTTAATTTTCATGAGAATTAATTCTTTATATTTCTCCCTTTAATCTTTTTTTATAGGAACACTCCCTTATTCTTGAAAAAAACATTTGTAACAGAATATAAAGGTTGCAATAACAATGTAGGTATCCAACATTTCACTGCGGTACCCTCTTTTAAAGGCATAAAATTCTACCGTAATGTGTCCTTGAAGAAAAAATCCGTATGTATACGATTAAAACACGACACGTGATCTGATTTTTGTAGTTTTCTAAAGACCTAGCTCCTTTTTTTTTTGGAAAAGGAAGCACTTTATTAACTTACCTCACCAAGAGCCAAGAGGTCAAAACAAAACTTTACAAAGGGATTAAATCCAACCAGTTTTGTATATGCAAATTCCAACAACGACTAATCTACGTTCCAAGCTAGTCTTAGGTTCCTTGCCCTCTCTACTTCACTTGCTAGAAACACGAAAGCGGGGGGTCGTTCATTGTCTTGACCATGCAGAATCTTGTTTCGCCACATCCAAATGCCGTATATCACTTCCCTCCACATATACTTCCAGGTCGAACCCCGATCCATTGTTAAATTCCACTTCACCCGTTCAAGTGGTGGGCTCATTTGGTAAAACAGGTTGTGCGCAACACGCAAACTCCAAAATCCCTTGCCCAATTGCAGTCTCTAATCGCATGAAGCACCGTTTCATTTCTTTCTTCACAAATCTTGCATATGGGATCATCCACTATGTATCTAGCACAAAGCATTTCAGCCAACCGGCAAAGCATTGTGGGCAATAGTCCACAATAAATAATTACTCCTTGTCGGACCTTTCAGCTCCCAGATTTTATTCCAGACATTACCTACTTCTTCCTCCTGCCCCTGCATTAGAAAAGCATATCTAGATGACACAGTATATTTCAATTTAGGTTCAACTTTTCACTCTAGATTTTATCCCGTATATTACCTACTTCCTCTTGCCCTGCATTAGAAAAGCATATCCAGATGACACAGTATATTTCAGTTTAGGTTCAGCTTCCACACATAGAGCTCATCCTTTTGTTCCAAGCCTCCCCTCAACATAGCATAAGCTTTGCGAATCCCCCGCCAAATAGAAGAACTGTGTTCCATTGCAACTATAGACAATTCCTTGTATTTATGAGATAAAACTTTCACCCACAAGGTCTCTTTCGTTGAATCAAATCCCACATCAGCTTCTCCAGAAGTGCAACATTCATCCCATGCAATCTACGAAAACCCAGGCCTCCTGTCTCAATTTATTCCAGCTGATCATGTGCATTTTTCTACCCTATTCTTCATCCCCCATAAAAAGCCACAGCAAATTTTTTCCAGTTTATTTTTTCTAATGACCTACTTTGTTTATGAGCTTAACTGTAGTTGTTTGATACCATGTTTTGTTTTATGATTGAATGCAAGTAGATTTTATCGACGACACCCCACATTAGAATTACCCACTCAAGCTCCCTAATCCCTCAACCTTTAAAATGGTAACATCATATTTGAAAGGGCTATTACAAAATTCCCCTAGCACATTTTCACTATGGCAAACCAAAAAAAAAATAAAAATCCAAGTCATGCAAATAGCATTTTACATATAAATACTTATAAAGAAAAACTACGTCCAATAGGTGCAATTGGCTTGATCTTTTTCTGGACCTGTATAGACCTGATGAAGCTTTCGTATACGGAACTGGTGTTTTCCAATGGAAGAATGTGTAGGAAAAACTATCAAACTGCAAAGCAAAAGTCCACATGATGAATGCCCGAAAAAGTTTTCAACTTTTTGATTTCGAACTAAATCTCTAGGTTTTAAGAAATTCCCACATCAAAAGCTTCAAGAAATGATTCCCCCCACCCCTGTTTCTTCTAAACAAAAATGAATAAAGACAGATGCAATGTTTAGATACCTGTCCCAAAGATTCACAACAGATGATCAACAACAACAAGAAACAAAAACCCGCAAAAGAAGGCGCAGAAGAATATTGAGCAGAACAATGGTATACTCTTCTGTGTTCCACATACACGCAAGAATCTTTAGGGTATCTGGTACCTTAAACATATGGCCATTTGAGACATGAAAAGCTATTCTCTCTTGAGTTAGTTGCTCTCAATAGTCACTCTTACTGATCCACTTTTCATCAAATTCAAGCTCAGATTATTGTATCGTTCTCTCGAGTATTGCCTCGATGCCTTTCTCCAATCTGTACCTGCCTTCATCATTGCAGCAAACTCCTCATAGCTTATACGTCCATCCTGCTCGCAAAGAGGCAAAAGTTTCAAGCTTTCAGAATAAATCAATAATTTAAAATGGCCACCCAAAAAAACCCGGAGAAATAGTGCCTTTAAAACATAAAAAGATTCGATTTTGTAACCAACCTTGTCAGTGTCAACATCAAGAATAATGGCTTTGATTACTTCTTCACTGTTTGCATCAGCATCATGGGACTCAGCTAAAGCATCTCTCAGCTCTTCAATTTCTATGTATCCACTTTGATTTTTATCGAAGAAATCAAAGGCATTCCGGAGGTGTTCATCATTTCCCAACTTTTTTAGGTGAACAGAAATCGCTACAAACTCCCCGTAGTTTAGATAACCGTCCTTATCGACATCACCCTGTCGAAGGTATACACATCTATTAGCTACGATACACGGATACTCTTGTCCCATATTCTGTATTATAGTTTCAATCAAATAATACTCAAAGAAACAAGAACGAAACAATCTAGGAATCTAAAGTTTGATCCGGGACTTACGGCATCCATCAGAACTTGGAGATCTGGATCTGCCATCTGATGGCCAAGCTTGTTTAAACCAGCTCTCAACTCATTAATATCAATCTTTCCTTTGTTGTTTGTATCCATTTGCTGGAACCCCTCCTTTATGCCCGCTGCTTCCTCCACAGATAAATGCTCGGCGATTACCTTCAATGCGTAAAACAAATCAAGAACCAGTATACGGATAAGAAACAGGAACATAAAACAAAATACAAACAGGTATGTATCCCCAATAACTCTCTGCATTACCCTTAAAGCTCGTTTTTTCAACTTGTTCATCATGGAAAATTGCTTAAGTCTCGATCTCACACCTTCACCCAAATTAACATTTGGTGCCTTCTTGGCGTTTTGTAACCAAGGATGATCTGTAATAAAGCGATATCACCGGTTAAAATTTTGTACATTGGTTGAAACATAAAGATTTCTTTTATATTCAGGACGATTACCTAATACTTCCTGAGCGGAAAGCCGCAATTTGGGATCAGGGTTTAGCATTCTTTTAACAAGGTCTTTTGCACTATCAGAAACCTTTGGCCAAGGGTCCCTTTTGAAATCTACAATAGACTTAATGATTGCTTGTGCAACTCCTTGTTCAGTTTCTGCATATGATTTTCAGAGACTAAGTATCGCATAACGACTAAAATGAAAAGAAAAAGGTTACATAACAACAACTTATTTTATTTAGGCAGTTGAGACAGACCTGCCCAAAAAGGAGGAACACCGCAAAGTAAGATGTATAGAATCACACCCGCACTCCAGATATCAACTTCTGGACCATAGTTTCGTTTCAGGACTTCAGGAGCCATGTAATAGGGACTTCCCACAATCTCATTAAACCTTTCACCTATTAAAAGAAAAATGGAAAGAGCACAAGAAAAAGACTGGCATTATTTAGCAGTTTTGGCAAATGACACAACCATAAAATGCAATGGGTTAGAAATTTAGAGAAGATTACCAGGCTTAAAGAACACTGACAGCCCGAAATCAATAGCCTTTAATGGAGCAGTTTCTTTCTTGTTTCCGAATAGGAAGTTCTCAGGCTTAAGATCACGGTGCATTACCCCGTGCTTATGGCACATCTACCAAGGAAAAAGAATGAATCAAAGTCTCAGAAATGATGCTGAAGTTCATAAGCATATGGTATGCTAATACACTAAAAGGATAAAGGACACTAAGTTTAAACATCAACAACAATACCAAACAGTAAATAAAAACCACAAAAATGAAACACTAGAGTTTAAGAAAAGCAGATCTTCACCAGAATAACTTCAACAATCAAAGCGAGTTACTGCAGCAGCTGCCCTTTCGGTATAATGCCCTCTTGCAACGATTCGATCAAACAATTCACCTCCTTCACACAATTCCATAACTATGTGAACTGCATTATCATCCTCATATGTATCCTTCAAGGTAACAATATTAGGATGTTCAGGTAGATGCTTCATAATCTCAACTTCTCTCCTGACATCTTCAATATCAATTCTAGTTCTTAGCTTCTTCTTCAATATCGACTTACAAGCAAAAACCTCTCCATTAGACTTATCAGTAGCCAAATAGGTAATCCCGAATTCACCCCTACCAAGCTCTCTCCCCAGTTCGTATCTCAGTTCGATTTCTCGACCAGTTGGATTATCCAACACATATGAACTATAGCCACCATTACCAGCATTATTGTTTGCAGGATAGTCACTGGAAAAAGGATTTTGTTTTGTTTTACCATTTTTCTTCACATCGTCATCAGAAGTTTTTGCTACTACACAACAATTTCCCATTATAATAGTCCTCCAAAAAAAAAAAAAACTAAATCTTTTTTCCTCTGTTTCTCTCAATCCACTTGCCTAAAATGGTCCCCAAAAGTCAGCAAAATCACACCCCAAAAAATTTGTGTAACTAAGTCTTAATCAAAGATTCAAACTAGAGCTGTTTTGCCAACTTTTCACCGTTCAAGCATCCCAGAATCCTCAGAACATTGTGGTAAAAGCCCATAAAGTCCAAAATTCTTTCAAGAATATCGCATATGAAATAAATAAAGGTACAAGAAAAGGAGCTCTGTAGATTCAGAACCCACTATGGGAATCTTTAGATCACAGAAAACAAAGCTAAATTTCAGCTTTCTAGGTAAAAAGGGATGTAAAACCAAGAATAACTACGTATATTTTCAATGCAAAATGATTTCTTTAATGAAAAATGTAAATATAATCGAAAAAATAAAAATCAGGTTAGAAAATCCCAAGGAAATTGGAGGAATCCTTCAGCCCAACATTACCAGTTTGGGCTGAGTTGATACCGAGGAAATGCGGGAGAGAGGATCTCTTTGGCAGGTAGGAAAGCAAGAAGAATGCCCAGGTACGGGTAGGAGTAGGGGTAGGGGTGGGGTGTTAGCGCGTGGGTGCACGCACTCATGAGAGGAGACAAGAAAGAGAAGTGTCCAAAAAGTTGGCTAGTTGTTTCTCGAAAAAAAAAAAAAAAATTGTTGGCTAGCTCAAATTTGACTAGGTCAACGTGCCACTATGATTTGAATTTTAACTTTTTTTGTTGGAATATTATTCTTAATTAATTTAATTGTTTTTTTTTTTTCAAAGCAATTTAATTTTTTATTAAACAAAATCTGTCTATAATACTTTTGAAAATAACAAAATCAGGAATATAGTTGGAGAGGTTTTTTTTTCTTTTTTTTAATGTTATAAGCCGGTGTTTTGTATAATAATGGTACGAAATATTAAACAATATGCAACATTATCCAAAAGATCAGTGTTTATGAATCCATATAAAATAAAAATACTTTGTTTATTTGTTATTTCTAAAAGGTTCCTAAAAGATAGAGATATGCGAAACGTTTGCATCTTCTCTTATTGTTTAGGCTAATTCAGAAAATAAATGATAGTGGGCCTACTGATGTGGATCTGGAAATTATCTTGGATGATATTTGGGCTTTAGCGGATTGTTGTTCGGGTCTTAATTTTACTCATGTATTCTTGGGAAAAAAAACTTAATACCACAATGTTGCTTTTGCAAAGTAAATTGAAAGAAGAGGTAGTTTGGACCTGTTCCTTTCCTTTCGTGATCGTCTTTGGCCAGTTGTAAATGATGTTTTTGATTTGGTATCAATGTAGTTTCCTTTCTTTGTAAAAAGATAAAACATAAAAGGTTCCTAAAAAAAAAAGGTTTAAATGATTTTTATGTACTAATATATTGTAATTACACAGTTGCTGCATCATTAGATTTTAATGGAGAAATTTACTTAATGCTATAAGTAGCACTTAACATTAATTTTTTTTTTTTTTTTTAAAGAAGGCACTTCACATTTAGTTACTCCATTTGCACGGTAGAGACATGTGGATGATTCTGGACCACACAGTTTGAATTTGAGTTGAAACTGTGTGATCCAGATTCATCCACATGTTCTATTTCTTAAATGGACTCACCATAGAAGAACTTTCCAACATAGACATATTTCTATCTAAAAGAAAAAGAAAGAGACAAAAAGAGGAGAAAGAAATCATTCATCACTTGTTGACGTCAACATATATTTTCTACTTTTGTCCGAAGCATATTTAAACGTTTTCCTTTTTTAGCAACGTAGCAGAAGAAATACAGCCAATGCTAATTGATTTTGCATCCATTTATGGGGAAATACTTGTTTCGAGAGTATATTTTGAGGTTGAGTGACGGATGAAACGATCTGAACTACACAATTTAAATACAGATAATATTATACGGTTCATATTGAATCACACGATGTTTCCACACGTGTGGAGACACCACACAAGTATTGCCCCTTATATAGAGCTAGGAAGCTTACAATCACTTAAATAATGCAACAGACTGAGCTAACAAACTACATTCCCTATAAGTAACTTTGATCAAAGGTGTTCGACAATACTTTGATGTTGCAACTATGTTTCTTCAGCTTGCACACAATAACTTCAACACGACAAGACCCCATCTCAAGTTGAACACTTATGGGAGCAAATGTTAGTTAAGGGATACTAGGATAGCAAAGTCTGAACTTTGGTTTTGCCTAATGCTGAGGTATGCTAATTAAAAATGTGTGGATATAGGTAAAGGTTTCAGCAGACCAGATTAATATTTATCTCTGATACATGACAATATATCTCATTGTGCTTCGTTCTTTCATGGAAAACTGGATTTTCAACTATGTACAAAGCACTTTTGTTGTCATGAAATAAGAGAATAGGTCTTTTATGTTTAATGTTGAATTCTACTAACAAGTAAGTTAACCACTGGAGTTCACAGTATGCCATATACATGGCTCTATATTTTGCCTCGGATGAACTTCTAGAAGCAACCGTTTGCTTTTTTGATCTCCAGATAACTAAGGATTCTCCAACGAAAATAGAAAAATATGTTATAGATCTTGTATCATCACAGTCTACCCAGTTTGAGTCCGCATAAGCTTTATGTTCAAGAAAACCTCGTGCTGAGAAAAAAATTCCTTGACCGTGTGAGTTCTTTAAGTATCTTATAAGGATGTGTGCAACCTTGAGATGAAGTTCAGTAAGTGAATCACTGAATTGTTTAGGTTTTTGAGTAGGTAACGTGATATATGGTGCAGTTATTCCCATATAGAGTTACTTTCTTACTAAGCTTATGTAATAGTTGTTGGATTAAGGCAAATGAAAGCCTTTATTGTATAACTTTTGTGAAGCATCCATAAGGTCTAAACAAGTTTGCGGTTAGTGAAGTCACATTCTTGAAGTAATTCAAGACAATACTTTCATTGTGAAAGTACAATTCCACTTTTTTATCTTGAAACTTCCAATCCTAGAAAATACTTTAATCCTCTAAGGTCCTTAATTCCAAATCTTTTGTTTAGGAATTATTTCAAGTATATTTGTTCAATATTTGGACTTGTGACCAAGACATCATCAACATATATAAGAACAACAATGAATTTTTCACCTGTATCATTGACAACTAAGCTATAATCTTGTTTGGACTGTCTGAACCCCCTCTCAAGCAGAGCTTGTGTGAGTTTTATATTCCATTGGCTACTAGTTTAATTAACACCATATAAAGATTTCTTGAGCTTTCATATATTTTCTATTTTTGAGCTAAATCCTTGTGGAATGTTCAAGTAAAATTCTTCTAGTAGTTTCCTATATAGGAAAGCATTATTTACTTCTAAATTATGTATATTCCATTATCTTGATGCAGATATAGCAAAGGTTCTAATTGTGGTCATCTTTGCAACTGGTAAGAACGTGTCTATAGAGTTAAGGCCTAGTTGTCGTGTGTGTCATTTTGCCACCAATCTTGCCTTGAACCTTTCTATAGTTCCATCGGCATTTCCTTTTATTTTGTATAACCTATTTTCGTCCAGTGTGTGTATTTCATTTAGGTAATGGTACAACCTCCCAAGTTCTTGTCTTTTCCAATGCATCAAGTTCAACTTTCATAACTTTTCTCCATTTTTCATGTTTTACAACATCATTGTAAGATTTAGGTTCACTAATGATCAAATAACTTAAAACATAAGTTTTGTAATTAGAAGACACATTAGAAAGACTATCAACCTTTCCAATAAAATGAGGTGACTTTTTAACCTTTGAGTTTCCACATATATTATCATTAAAGTAAGAAGGGGAGCCCTTATCTCTAGATAAACTTCTAAATTCAACAGAAGGTTGGATAATAACGTTTTCAGTATTGTGTTAAATTGAGTCATGGTCATTTTGATGAGGAATGTCATGATTTTCATGGTGCAAGTTTTCTTGATGAGTACCTTCATTTTGTACTATGAATGGTAATGGTAAAGAGAAAGTTTCTTTACTACATGATTTGTCTTTGAAGGGAAGAGACATTTCATGAAATGTGACATCTCTGCTGATAAAGATTTGTCTGGTCTTCAAGTTTAGAAGACAATAACCTTTTATATTGACAGTATTGCCAATATAGACAGAATTTATGCTCCTTTTTTTTGTAAAATTGTTTCCACCATTAGAAAGATTACAAGTATATGATAAGCAACCAAATACTTTCATATTGTTATAGGAAGGTTTTGACCCAAATAACATTACATGAGGAAATTTATTGTGTACTTAAAGTGATGGAATGACATTAATTAGGTTTGCTGATGTGGCTCAACTTTATGACCTTTTTGCCTATGTTCTACCCCGATTCATGAACCTAAATGTATGATTTTATGATCAATTCGCAAGCTAAATGGGTTAATTTGATGCTTAGAAGTTTGTGATTTCATTTCTTGATTTTATTTGTTATCTGTCGAGAAGAGAGCCTTGTGTTGTTTTTTGCTTGATATACAGAAACCCGAATCCGGATCCGATCCATAATTGGATCGTCAGATCTAATCCTCAGCACCGATCGAGACACTCGATCATGCACAGCGGAAGCTACGAATAAATTCGCATGCGATTTTACCATGATTTTAATTCACATAATTAATTAACAATCTACAAGAAGTTTAGTAGATTTACCTCAACGGAAAGAGATGAGAAATTCGACAAAAGGGAGAAGCCACAATCTTCCGGATTGTATCTCCTAGCGACGACTGGTGGACGTCGATCCTCGCCGTAGAACCTCCTCGAATATGCACAAGAAATGACTAAGGTAAGAAACTAATTTTTCTTCCTTTTCATTTGATGTGTGGTGCAAATATTGATGTTTTTATTGTGTTGGAGGAACTCTCTTTATATAGGCAATTAACTAGTAAGAGAGAGAGTTATAATTTTCACATTATCCTTTTCCACAAAGAAAAAGGATATTTATCACAATTATCCTTTTTCACAAGGAAAATATATTTGCCATAAAATAAGAGATAATTTTCAAAAAATCAATCTCTTATTTTTTCATTAATTATCTAACAAATAAATAATTAATTATGTGACATAATCTGGAAAATTTATTTCCCTAATTTTCTCACATTATAGGCGCCACTTTTAGCCAAAATTTTAATAGAAAATGTCTTTTATATTTTACATATTATTTACCAAATAAATAATATTGCATATTCATTAAATAGACCAACTATTTAATTTATTCTCGAGGTTCCATAAAACGGGAATACACTCGCGTGTTAGGAGCCAACCCGGGGACCATGGATTTATAACCAGTAGCTACAATAAATTGAATAAAATATTCATCGAACATAATATAAACGTCGAGTCGAGTCGATAAGTGTCCATTGATATAATCATTACATATAAACTAACCCTCCATAGACTATCCGTAACGAAGTAGGATTATTTCCGTAAACCTTCTTCAATACATCATATCATTATTTACCATTAACCCACTAGTGATCAATTAGTTCATAACCAATACGAACTCCGCGGATCGATCAAATTCTAGGATTAACAAATAAGGGTGTTGTCTTTCTACTTCCCGCAGGAAGGAATGGATTCCATATCTGTGAAACACACATTTCTCACTCATTTCAGAATAGTGCCAACGTGAAAGTGATTTGGACCACGCCTCTTAGCGATCCTTAACGAACACATCAAACCCTATCCTGAAACAAGTAGGAGTCTGTAATCACTTCAGGATTAAGGTTAATCCATATATGATCATCTTGTGATTTAATAAGATTTCTCAATCACGGAATTATATGAGAAACTCAGATTAAATCGGTCCAGTCCTATATGACTCTCATCATATATAAATGCACCACTTAGACAACCAATGTTGACGGTCCGGATAAGACGGTCACACCATAAAGTGTTCTGGGCGCATTAATGGTGGTTTAATCAATAGACCCCATACTTTGATTAAGTTCACCACGGACTAATAGTTCAAGTGTATCACCATAAAATTAATCCTCATGTGTGACACACACTAAGTTATATGGCTACATATGATATGACTTAGGGTTTTCAGTAGTGTATTACTTACAAGCACGAAGAAAGTAATAAGATGAGAATAAATCTGTCATTTATTAATTCTAAAAACAATTACATAAAATTGTCTTTCGGGCGCTACTTCCAACAATCTCCCACTTGCCCGTAAGGACAAGCAACAATTGTCTTTCGGGCACACTATATCTGATAGTTTTATGGTTCTTGGCAGATTACGAAATGCCGAGGAGGTTCTTGGAGCATGATTGGATGAAAGGACGGATCGGCTCAAGTTGAGGGTTGAGAATTATGAAGTTCGGAAGCCTGATTATAAGATTGATGAACCATATTTTGAGCTCATGTCTATGAGACTTAGTGAATACTGTCCAGAATAGACTAGGTGAAGAGTGTGGGCCTGGACATTTCCAGCCTAGCCACAGAGCACATTGGCGCCTAGATGCCAGGCCCAAAGGTCCAAAATCATTCCCTAAGTCGGCCACACGCATCCAACAAGCTTTTAAGTCGATGTCAAATTTTATGGTGGTCAATGACTACCAAACTCAATCTTGAATTCAATGGTTGAGAATTTACACGCATGATCACGATCACTCATGTGATGACATGTGTCCATTGAGTTTGGTGGTTATTGACGTCGTATAACGCCATCAGACCCCGGCCTGGTTGCGTTAAATAAGTCATAAATGGTCCGGTCAATTGCTTAGACCACCATCCTCGCTTGGTCTAAAAGGGCTAACCCGAGTTGACAAGACATTTATGTCTCACACATATATGATGGTGATGTGCTTCCCTCTCTTCCAATGTGGGATATCTCATTCCCCCCGTATAAGGGACTGGCGTCCCCGCCAGGATGGCCAAGACTTGTCCCACGTAGACTTGTCCAAGTTTGTCCCTATCATAGGATTCTAGAGGTGGACCCCATCGCCTCTCAAGGTGTGCACTTAGGTCCGTATGATAGTCGGCTCTGATACCATTCTGTAACGCCCCCAGACCCAGGGTCTGGTAGCGCTAGTCATAAATGGTCCGGTCAATTGCTTAGACCGCCGTCCTCGCTTGGTCTAAAAGGGCTAACCCGAGTTGCCAAAACTCTTTATGTCTCACGTTTATATTGTGGTGATGTGCTTCCCCCACATCCAATGTGGGATATCACACGCCGATTTAGGAGTTATAAAAGGCAAAAATTCATATTGTGGCAGCATACTTTCATATACTTTTCATAGAATAACCAAATTCTTAGGGTTTTATTCTTTCCCTTTTCAATTTGGAATATTGCTTTGTTCTTCTATCGTGGAGTTGCTAATTATTCGTGTGTTTTGAGGTAATTCTTGTGTCTATGCTTGTTTGTTATTTCAATCACGCGATGATTTGCTTTTCCGTATCGATGTTGGGCTAGTTTGTTGTTAACCATATCATGTAGTAATTAACTCGAACCCAGTTTAGGATGTAGTTGATTCGTTGTGTGATCAGAAAGTCAGATGTGGTTCCCGTATCTACCATCACAACTCCAGTCAGGCCACCGTCTAGAAGGTGGTTAGGAAAATGTTTTAGTCATTGTACTCTTTATTTCTAGATATGTGTGCTTAATTAACTCGTGTGCAAACCTTGATAAATTTTATGCATGCCATCGTAAACTAATTCTGAAGGAGCCGCAAGTGGAAGGAACGGCTAGGATGTAGATACCCTAGATTGCAAGGTTAAATTGGCATGTACACGATATTTTCTTAGTAAGGTTTTCCATATTCTTATGGGCGTTCCCATAGATTTGGGTAATTTATGTTGATTAATTGGACCTAGCCCGTCCATGGTGGGCCATTAAGGCAACATATGCGTTCTATTGCCCGTTCATGTAGTAGAACAACATTCAGAGAGTGTAATTATTAAACGAGTAGAATTAGGTTAATTAACATGTCAAAGAATTAACTTACATAATAGTCATAGAGATTAATTAGAACATAGTTTGGTGAGCTTTCTTCGCATATTTCCTTACATTCATTTGATTTTGCGTTTTTAAGTATTCTTATTAGTAGGAGTTGGTATCTTTTTAGTTTATATTGGTCATTACTGTTGGAACTTTAATAGTTATTTAGTTCAAACCGGGTCTAAGTGTAAGTGTAAAACAGTCCACTTTAGGCTCGATTTTGAATGACGTATGGAATGAATTTCCGGGAGCTAAAACTATTATTGGAAACTACTAAGGTAGTTGTTGATATTAGGATTTTGAATCACTCGATTCCGATGTCGGGTGAATGAGAAATTAATGCCTAAAGGTAGAGTAATTTATGTGGGTGTTGTAATGGAAGTGTGTTCTATTTGTCCCACATAGGTATTGAAACTAAAGTTGCTCACTATATAAGTGGGAGAGTTTCATAGAAGGGCAAGCCCCAAGGGGCAAGAGAGTTTTGTGAAGGAGGGAGGACTTAGATGCTTGTTGGATCACACGCGTGCCGCCGCCGTCCGCTCGGCTCGGCTCGGCTCGGCTCGGCTCGGCTCGGTTCGGGCTCAGGCTCAGGTTCAGCTTGGGCCAATATTAATTTTTTGGACCAGCTCAACAAATTAATTCTGAAATAAAACAACAGCATTTTCGAACCATTGCAAGCACACGGCAACAATTCGGCCTTTCCCTCAAAACAAAGAAGAAGAATCGCTCAAGTGAGCGAAAAAACTTCCTCATCCGAAAAATTCAACAGAAGCAACCCTTCTATCTGCGATTTTTTGAACAGTTTCTACTGTTCGTTGCCTCTACTTATCTACCTATAAATATACAACATCCTGAATGAAAACAACACAGCATTTTACATACCATTACTCTGCAGAAAAAACACTCAAACACTTGCATTGTCAGAGATATCAAAGGCCCTATCAGTTCGTTGCTTTCCTCATTCAAGCGCAAGAACCCGGAAATGTAGACTGTTGTATCTTGGGAGACGTATTGCTATAAACCGTGTGCACCATAGGCGGGGCATTATGTCTTAAGGACAGAGTTCTAAACTCGCCTCAGTCACAATAAGTTTTCGCATTTACATTTTGCTTTCTGCATATTTTGTTCTATGTGTTGTAGTATCATGAATATATGAATAAATTTTTCATGTTATGTGTTCATCTTTTGGATTTATGTTTCTACAAATTGCATGTTGTTCATCTCTAAAAATTACAAACCTGTACACTAATATTTATTTTTCTAACAATTACCACTTTTATGTTTTCGATTAGTTCCAGTTAATTAGAAAGTCTTGCATGTGAAATACAGTCTATGTGGGATCGACATTTGCTCGCCTATGTTATATTGTGATTGACCTACTCCTCTTGATTGTATGAGTGCTTTAAGTGCGGTCATTTACAACATGAATAACAAAATATGGCCAATATATAACAGGCAAACCAGATTGAAATTTAACACTGATAGTCATATTCATGAAATGTTGGTTCATTCCATAACCTCATTTTGTCGTGGAGTTAACAACAATTCTTTGGTGTATTATACCCTCTTGGCCATAAAAATCAGGCAAAATGAACTCAAGACCATTATCACTTCTCAAAACTTTAATTCTTTTATTAAACTAAGTCTCAATCATATCACAAGATTGTTGAATGAAATTTTTTACCTTTCATCTGATTTTTAACATATATACCCAACAAATCTACTAAAATCATCAGTTATAGTCAGTGATCTAAAAGTCGGCCAAGTCGGCCGACTAGGCGCTAGTCGGCCCTCCACCGACCCAAGTACACACTAGTCGGACATGTCTCAGCGGGCTGGTCTCTAGTCGGTCCCTAGTCGGGAACTAGTCGCCCTCTAGGCGGGAAAGTCAGGTTCAAGGAGGGATAGTCGGGCTCAACTCAGGCAACTCGGCCTAGGCGGTATGTATTATGATTTTTTTTTTGAAACTTGAGTGCTTGACTTTGAATGTTTTTGTTTTTGGATGTATCACGTATGTTTTTATGTGTTTATTTTGTGAAATGAATTTTTGGACTTATGTTATGTTATTACTTTATATTACTAGAGTAGTAGTATCATTATTTTTTGGGGTTTTTAGTAATTTTTTGTTATTTTTGTTTTTGTCAATTCCATTATTATTAATTAAAAAAATCCAAAACCGCCTAGTCCCCCGCCTAGCCGACTAGTCCCAACTCGATCCCCACCCAACCGCTCGACCAGCGCCCTCCGACTTTTAGAACATTGGCTATAGTAGAAAATATAATGTAGATTTGTTTGTTCATTATTAGATTTTGAGCATATACACTCAAATCGGTGTATTTATCTAAATTTTCAAGTCCCGTCATCATCAACCTTATCACCACCTTTGTCACAATTCATCCACCATTGTGCCCTCCACCATCACAAGCCTTCACACATCTACCATCATGGACGTACTGCAATACTGCATACCCTCGCCCCCACCATGCCAACCCACTCCACTATCCCACAAATCTGCAAAGCCAAAAACATCGAGGAATCGACAATTTTTTATTTTCAAGTTACTTATCATTTTTGATTCCAATGGAATGATGATCGAGTCTCCTTTTTAAAAAAAAATAAAATAAAACGGGTGATTCATTTGCAATTTATAGAGTTTTTTTTATATAAAATTTCAATTATAGCAAACACGTCATAAAAGGCCAAATCTTGAAAGATGGCCGGCATAACATTGAGCAGAAAATAATTATTAATTAACCTACTCTCTTTTTTTTTTACCAGAATATAAAGATTCCATACATCTACAAGTTTTGTCCACATAAGCCACCTTATCCACCGTAACATCCGACTTTTCGTAAAAGGTTAAAATAGTCATTGGGCATATTTACTAGGACCTAATTATTATTTATCCTATTTATTTGATTAAAAGGGATTTAATTAAAGGAGTTAGCTATTAATTATAAAGGATTTAATTTTTGGCTATAAAAAAAAATTAATCCCCAAACTAATTCATTAGGTCACACGCATATTCTGATAGAAAAAAAAGAGGAACGGCGGCAGACAGAGCAAACAGACGCAGAAGATGCCAGGAAAAGACAGAACGTAAACTTCAACCGTGTGGTCAATCCGTTCATCTGATCAAGATGCCGCAGGAGAGAAAAGTGATCAGCGCGAGGAGATGCAACTTTGGAAAATACAATATCCTTAATCCGTAAGTTTTCGATTTAAGCTGCTTTTTGGTATTCGTAGAGTTCGATTCTTTAAAAATTCGTATCTTTTAATCCGTAGCTCTGCTTTCGCGCACCATGAGTAGTCGAAACGATCGTCTTGGAACGTAGATTGTTCTAAAAATAGTTTTGTGGCGCTTAACCCGGGTAATCTGCAGTTTATGGCACTTTTTCAGTTTCGTTTTTGAAAGGAAAAATAGGATTTTTATGGTTCTTGTTGATCGCATAGGTTTTGGGGTTGAGGATCAACGATTGTTGCACCAGCTTGCGTTTTCTTTGTTGGTTTTGCGTGCCTTTAAGGTAAGAGGCTCTTCCTAACGAATAATTTTAGTTGTATTATGTTAGGTTGAGTTTTGGAATAGATTGGTGATTAGAAATCACGCTTATGTTAGTTGTTGTCTATGTTAAGATATGGAATACTTTGATTCGCGTTTCCTGTTGTTTTTCCGAGTTTTTGATGGTAAACATGGTTGGTTCGGATTAGAAATCGTGTTTGAAGATTTTAGCGTTCGGAAAAACCAGGCAAACGGACGTTTACACTAGCAGCAAACGGGCGTTTGCGATCATGGCAACTTCAAACGGACGTTTGCACAAGGCGACGGGCGTTTGAGGTTAGAATTTTTGATACAGGATGTGGCCCTTTTTCCCAGACGGGCGTTTGGGGTTTGTGGACGGGCGTTCAAGGCAAACGCGCGTTCATAGGGTGTTAAACGGGCGTTTGACATGTTTATTCCGTTTTCACTTTGCTTTTGTTTCATGTCGCCTTGGTTTCGAGCTTTATAATCATGTATTTATCGCTAACCCTTATGTGACAAGGCCTTGAATTAGCTTTTGATGCGTTTAGTTCCGCACCATATGGATTCCCTAAAACAAAGAAGTGTGGGACCGTCGAAAGCTTTGGATTTGCCTTGTGCTTCGATAAGTTAGTGTTTATCGATGTCTGTGTATGTGCTAGGTTTTGTTAGAGTCTAGAGGTCTTAAGAAGAGGGAGTAGACTGATAGGTGAGCTTTTTATGTGAATCAACCTAGGTGGCTAGTTAAACATTTAATCAAACATATGTGTTAGATTAATAATCTTAAACATCATGCAATGCTTGGTAAGGTATAGTACAATATCGCGATGTGTTCTCTGACTAGACAAAGTAGATCGCACTCCACGCCGGTCAATCGATTGGCTAGATAAAGCGCGCCTGGTGCACTCTCCGCCGGTCATCACACTATCGGGACTCGATATTCCCGAGGCTACTTAGAGCGTGTCTCTAAGTAGGTTGCACCCAGGTTGTCCTAGTACATCCTATTACTAGGCGTAGTGCCCTTGTTATTCATGATGTAACAAACTTGAGCTAAGCTAGAAACGTTTAGTCATGACGTGTCGATGGGCATAGATTGAACCCTGATTGAGTCGGTCTCATAAAGATAATTTAATAATCATAATAATAACCTTTTGTTGTATAACTTAGTTATTCATTAGCTTCTCACTTTTACTAAGTACTTTGTACTTACCTCCTTTGCATTTTCTTTTGTATGCACCGTGCGGGGTGAGAAGACGAACACGTTGATCAGTGTAGATGGCGACTTTTGAAGACTTGAAGTCTTGGAGAAGCTTTTAGTTTGTTTCTTCGTAAGGTTGTCAGATTTGTACTAATTGTATTTATTTTCTTAGACTCGTTGTACTTCTATTTTTTTTTTTAGACCTCGTATTGTATAAGTCTTTGGGTTTTTCGTCGTTGTGTTTTTAACTATCCATCTTTAGTATGGTTGTATCTATTCGTAGTAGCTTTTTATATTTTTACCCGAATCCTTTTAAACAGTTTTATTTTATTTTGATCTGACGACGTAGAACTGCGTATAATATTAGATTTATTTAATCTTATACGCTGCCGTCGAGCGTTCCTTCCTGGATAAGCGCCAGATCCTGAAATGCGGGCGTTACATCCACAGTTAATTTGCACGTTTGAACATTTACAACGTACTTGCAAAAACAAAAAAAAAACAAAAAAAAAAAGTAATTGCAAATATGTCATTGCCAAGGGTGCCCTTGTTTACACGAAATAATTGCAAATATGACATTAGGTCGAGAAACCAGGATTTGAAATGGCCGGGTGGTCGTCATATCTTTTTCACCTGCCTTCTATGAACGACGGACATACAAGTCGAACGACACGACACGGACACGCGTCTGCAATAAAAACACCGCACGACGTAATACGTATCTGATTTTCGAGGCGTAGCGTGCGACATTACCTTACAAAAAGACACTAATTAATTTCAAAATTTATAACAATAGTTGTATTGTCAAATAATTTCCTACTTGTCCCTTTCATTTATATATACAAAACAGATTGTTGAATTATCATCTTTTTTAAACTTTAGTTGATATGAAATTGATAATTAATATTTTATATATATGACAAAATAATATATTAATGAATGAATGACATATTAAGCTAGTCTTTCAAATTTTAGTTTATTATTTTCAAAAAAAAAAAAAAGTTTATAGATATGATCACTTATCCAATTCCAGGTCCGATCATGTCCCTATTTTGATCTCGTCGTTTAATCCTTTTGATCGGGGCTTGATCCGATGGGCACCGGTGCCACGATACGACCCTTTTTGGACGAGGGTCCAGGAGTTTGAGGAGCGTTTCAGAGCATCTTGGCAGCGAGATATCGTTCAGGGGCCCTCTTCTCTCGTTGGGAGGGTAACACAGGTTCACGGTGAATTGCGCTGTTGGAGTTCTCAGAGGCACGAAAACCTTGGGAAACGTATTACGCAGAAGGAGGAAGACCTACGGAAATTGCGGGAATCATCTAGTTACTCGGTCCAAAGAGGCGCGCAATATTATCTGACAAATAGATCGGTGGCAAACTATGGAGGAGGAGTATTGGCGGCGGCGAGGTAGAAGTGAGTCGTTGGTCATGACAGACGAGAACACGCGTACTTTCACCATAAAGCGGCGAGCGAGGAGAAGAGGAACACTATTCACTTGTTATATAATTCCCACGGGGTGGTGTGTGAGCGCCGAGGACATCGAGCGTGTGGTTGTGGATTACTTTCACCCATTTACTCGTCTAATGAGATTGCGGTTGATTTAGAGGGTTACATTTTGCGAGCTTGAGATGGGCAAAGCGCAGCATTTGGCGGCATTTCACGAGGATGAGGTATGTCTTTGCTTTGAAGCGGCTTCCGGGAGAAAGTCGCCGGGCCGGACGGCATGCATGTGGTTTTTTTTACAGAAATTTTGGGGTATAGTGGGAGAGGATGTTATGCATGTGGTGTTAGATGTTTTGAATAATGGTGTTCCTCAGCAAGTCGAATGAAACTTATATCTCGGCGATTCCCAAAGTCGCCACCCCCGATTATGACGGAGTTTCGGCTGATTGCTCTTTGTAATTCGATCTACAATCTCATTTCTCGGGTGATAATTAATCGACTTAAAGGCGTGATTGGAGATGTGGTTTCGGAGAATCAGAGTGCGTTTATTTCAGGCCGTTTTATTACAGATAATGCGATAATTGCTTTTGAAGCGTTTCACTCACTGCAGACGGGGGCGCCGGGAAGTGATAGACATGTTGCTTTGAAATTAGACATGGCTAAGGTCTTTGATAGAGTAGAATGGCAGTACCTCTGGAGGGTTATGGAGCTTATGAGGTTTCCCTTGTCTTTTATTGATTTAGTACGGCGTTGCGTGACGTTTGTTTCATACCGTGTCTTGATTAATGGGAAGCCCAGCAGCAGAATAGTGCCGACCCGAGGCATTCGGCAGGGGGACCCGTTGTCGCCATTTCTTTTCATTATATGTGTTTGAGGCTTCATCTGCGTTGCTCAATGAATACGTGCATAGAGGTGCATTGCAAGGGGCATTCGATTTGGACACGAGGCCGAGGTCTCTATCTCTCACCTGTTTGCCTTGATGATTGTATCTTTGTTCTTTGAGCTTTTAGATGGGGCGGTGGAGACACCGCGTAACTGCTTTTGATGTATGGTGCTCTTTCTGGTCAGGTGATTAATTTTCATAAATCCAGCTTATACTTTTCAGATGAAATCTCGGTGGAGGTGCGTGAGGCAGTGTCTGACGAGCTGCATATTCCCTTAGGGGACGGTTCAGGCAAGTATTTAGGGATGCCCATTGTGGTGAGGAGGAATAAAAGTCAGGTGTTCGCTTACTTGAGGACAAAATCCGTAAAAGGTGGTGGGCCGAAAGATAAAGTCGCTTTCACCGGTGGGGAAAGAGGTGTTCATCAAATCAGCACTTCAGGCTACCAACATTTATCATGCAGTGCTTCAAGATTCCTATCACCCTCATTCGGGAACTTGAGAAAGCGATTCGGAGTTTCTTTTGGGGAGATACAGATAATAAACGCAAGATACATTGGAAGAATTGGGAGGCCTGTTGTTTACCGAAAAATCTGGGAGGCTTGGGGTTTAGTGATTTGGAATGTTTTAACTTGGCTTTGCTGGCAAAGCAGTCTTGGAGGATTCTGAGCAGTCCGGGTTCGTTAGCGGCTCGAGTTTTACATGCGAAGTACTTTGAGGATAGTTTCATCCTTACGGCTGGGTTGGGGTCTCGGCCGTCCTTTCTTTGGCGTAGTATTCTGGAGGGGCGGGACCTGTTGTTCAATGGGATGAGATGGCGAGTGGGGGATGGGGACTCAGTGTATGTGTTTCATGATGCCTGGACAAGTCGGCAACCTTCGTTCCACATACCTTTTGCCGGGCACGAGCATCCAACAGATTCCAAGGTGTCAGATTTATTTATTCCCAATTCCAGAATGTGGGATGTGCAGCGGGTTCAGCAGGTATTCGCAGACCACGGAGTCGGATGCCATTCTCGAGACTATCATAGCCCCCGGTGGGCATCCAGATAAGCGGATTTGGCATTATGATCGTAAGGAGTTTACGGTTCGATGCGGGTACTACTTTCTGGCTTTATCACTCTATCGGCCAACTTTTGTGGCTGGGCCATCTTCTTCAGGCGGGGAGAGTAAGAAATGGAGGAGTTGCAGGCAGCTTCCTGTGCAGCCACGTATTCAACATTTCCTGTGGAGGTGCCTACATGATTGTCTCGCTGTTGGCCAGGAATTACAAAGGAGGCAAATTGGGGATGAACGTTGCCTGGCATGCGGGGAGGGTCTGGAAACTTTACGACATGTGCTTTTCGAGTGTGAGATGGCAGATAGGATTTGGCAAGTGTCGTCATTCTATGGGATATTGGGGCGCCTTCATTCTGCCTCTTTTGCGGATTTCTTTATGCATTTAGTGGAGGATCAGGGTGTTCAGGACACCGCGAGATTTGTGTGGCTCATGTGGGGGATTTGGAAGGCACGTTGCTCTGCGGTGTTTGATGATCAGGCTGTTTACGTCTCCGCGGTGTGTACACGCTCTTTAGCAGCATCGGCGGAGTATGCAGAGGCTCTGGCGGCTTATCAGACGCAGGCCTCCGTCCCACACTTTGTGGATAAGTGGGTGCGTCCAGCAGGAGGTGTTATAAAGGGCAATGTTGATCGTCAGTTACTGAGGCGGGAGCAGGGGTAGGAGTCATTTTTCGAGATTCTCATGGGTCAGTTCTTCATTCTTTTGCATATCACTTTGATCTGGGGGCTCGGTGGAATATATGGAAATGCCAAAATTTATTTCCTCGCTTTAGAGAAGCGCACCATTTGGGGATTCAACGACTACATGTAGAGAGCGATTGTTTGGCGTGTATCTCGAGGCGTTCCGCAGACTGTCGAAGATCTTACGTCACACTGGATGTCTCAATCTGAAGATCGTTTGGCCACGTTATCTAGTTTCACTGCTTTCCTTTACTTTTATTCGGCGTATAGGGAATGTCCCTGCGCACCTTTTAATTTCGACACGCTTATTAGTTTCTTCCGACATCTTGGTACTTTGCCCGGGTGACGCTTCCACGCCTCTTGGCGGATATTCTTTAATAATAGTTTTTTCCCTCAAAAAAAAAATTTAGTTTATAGATATGAAATGCTAGTTAAAATTAGTGTTACAAAATTTAATGCGTTTGTCATTTTTCACCTTTTCAACAACAAAAATCCAAATTCATCCCAAGTGAGCGAGTGGAATTGCAGTTCCTCACCTTAACAAATTTGATAATACGAATATTTTGAAACTTTTCGTTACTTTACGACAAAAACTCCCTGAATTTATTGGCATCTTTAATTGAGAAAATACTTTTGTTGTGTGTGCCATCATACGTATGTGTGATATCTGCAGTGTGGTTGATATGAACTACAAACATGTTATTCTCGCTTTTAAACTATCTAGTTCTGATCGTTTCATCCGTCACTTTATTTTAAAATACACTTTGCACACAAGTATTTCCCCTTTATATAATTGGTTCTCATAAAAATAAAATAAAAAATCCTTTTCTTTGGGTTCCCCTCCATTAATCGTGCAACTAATATTCAAATGTAGGGTTAAGTTCCCTCAAAAAAAAAATGTAGGTTATAAGAAAGTGATGTTTGGGATATTCTTTTCCAAAAATGTGCATGTGCATTATTCCTTTGAAATATTTACGAATAAAAACGACGGTTCTTGTACGGTTCTTAATTTACATTGACAAGGAATCCTATGTATAAATGTATCATTTTTTTGAATATGCATGGAAGTGATATTTTTATCGATTTGCAATGTACAAAAAGTACCTTTGATATTAAACGTCCTAAATTAAGATAAATCTAGATTATTCTATATTAGAAATACTCTCTTCAACACGCCCATCAATCTCATAGGAATAGAATGGACATAGAGAATAAACTTTAATTTGTTGGGATGATGCAGGCACAGATTTAGTCCCCCGATTTTATCCTCCGAAGCATTTTGAGGCACTCAGTTAGAGTTAGAAAAATAAAAATTAAAAGCATAAACTTTTTGCACCACAAAATGTTTCATTCGGTGGATGTGTTGTGTAATTTTTAAGTGACTAAATCATTTTCCAATTTGTTGAATCTCGGATTGCCAAGTGGTTTGTGAGTAGGTCGGCAAAGTTGATCTTTATAGCCGATGAAGGAGATCACAAGCTTCTTGGCAACAACCAATTCACGAACATGATATAAATCGATTTCGATATGTTTGGTGCGATTATAGAAGATCGGATTAGCTGCAAGATAGGCTGCACCAATATTACCGCACCATAATGTAGGCGGTGACATAAGTGGAATAAGCATTTCTTTGTGGAGGCTACAAATCCATTGAACTTCAGTAGCGTTGTTGGACAGGGACTTATATTCGGTTTCGGTACTACTTTTAGAGACAATTTGTTGTTGTTTGATGCAACAAATGATTAAGTTGGAGACAAGGAAGATGCAAAAAGAACCAACATAGCGATGATCATCAGGATTAGCGGCTTAGTCAGCATTAGAATAAGCCTACAACATGATAATGAAGTAGTGAGATAAAACTAACCCTTCCGAGATAGTGTAATTAAGGCACCGAAGAATAAACTTAATTACCAACTAGTGAGCCTCAATAGGAGAGAGCGCATCTTTTCTCAACCAATGTTCTAAAACTCGCTAGGCGACCTCGATGCTTCTGTGGCGCGCTGTGGCGCTAAGCGATTTTAGGGTTTAAGGGTTTTAAGGGGATTTAGGGTTTTTACAGGTGTTTTAGGGTTTTATGGGGGTTTAGGGTTTTTACGGGGGGTTTAGGGTTTTTACGAGGGGGTTTAGGGTTTTAAGGGAGGTTTTAGGGTTTTATGCCTCTTTCTTGTCTAAACACTTGGGAAACCTTGATGTTTGCCCAAATGGAACCCTAATAATAGCCTGAAGGGCCTAAGAGCGCCTAGAAGGTCCTAGGAGCGCCTAGGAGGGCCTAGGAGCGCTGTCCCGGATTTTATCAATACAAAACAACAAGTAATAAACCGGTTAACCTCAAGTGCAAGGATCGTAGTATGGAGGCTAATGCCGGGTCGATCTTACGGGGAACTAGACTGTTGTGAACCCTAGCTTTTGTTTCCAACTGAACTATTGTCACGAAACTAACCTAAACAAATATGCATAAAAGTAACTAGACAGAGGAGACTAATCCAATGCTAGGCAAGATTGAAAGCGATAAAAACTAAAGTGCAATTTAAAAGTAAACTAATCTAGCAATTCAAGTTTAACGGGATTGAATCAAATTATAACGAACGAACAAGCAATTGATCCACCTATCCTATCAACATTCAATTCTAATTCGGATTAGCTCGTGATCTCTACTCAAGTCGTGATTCACCTAACCGAAGGCATGAACTCCTACTCTGCTAGACAAAGTTCGCTTCTAATCTTTTATCTTTCGATGTTAAAGATTACGTCTTCCTAACCTAGGCGTGAAATCTTTCAATTTCTAATCTGAGATTCAATCTAATAACTTTCGTTGTGATTAGATTAAAGGTCTAAACTTTTATCATGGTGTTCTAAGGTTAACATGACTTTCATCAAGCAAACAACAAACAAAAGCATGGATCTTTCGATATAGCATGCAATCAACATATAAAAACATGATAAAAGTAACAACTTTAATAGACACTCACAAAATAATCACGAACTCGAGATCAAATCGTTGAAACGGACGGCTTCACAACGCTGCTCAAGGAGGATTTAGCCTCCTAGCATCCTTTGCACATCGAATTGTTGAATAAAAAGTACATGAAATTATCTAATCTAATCTAGGAGTTTAAGTGTATAAAACTAGAGAAAAACTGAAGGAAAAACGCAGCCAAGCTGCCCCTAGGGTTTAGGGTTCGAATAATGATCCTTAGGGTTTGATAAAACGCGCCTATTTATAGGTTTTTAGGTCGGTTTAGGCTAAGGCGGTGCTTGGACGCCCGTCCACAATCTTGGGCGCTCGTCAAAGCCAGCCTTCGGACGGAGGTGAACGCCACCGATGCGCTCGGCCCAAACTCTCTCAGATTAAATTTTCCTTCGGGCGCCCGTTTAAGGTCTTCAAACGCCCGTCCAGCGTAGCTGCAAGGTGGACGCTCGTTCGCCTGATCTGGACGCCAGTCCATCTTCGATCAAAAACGGATTTCTTCAACTCTATCTCTTTTCCTTCTCAATCCAACTCACCATTATCTCCTCTATCTTGATTTAGCTCGAGTTTTATCAACATTTGATCATCAATTTAGCCTCAAACATGTATCTACATCACATTAAGACATCGCAAAACGTAACACAATCCAAATATTCATAAAACCATAATCAAAACACGTACACAACCTCATTTTGCGAATAAACTAATTAAAATCTCACTTGCTTAATAAATCATTTAAAACCACATTTCCTATGCAAATCATATGAATTATGGAGGAGAACATCATAAAATACAACGTTATAAAATGTATAAATTCACCCTTAACAACTCCCCCACACTTAAACTTTGCTCGTCCCGAGCAAAACAAAACAAGATAAAGGCTCGGAAAGAATATAATCACCTGAACACATATACCATAGACACAATAAATCAGAAGTTCACCCGAGTGTGTGTGCATAGCCATAGAAAACTTCCATGAAATCCAAACTTGAATATTTCAAGCAAAACCAGCTAATACCTCCTTCAAACTAGTAATAAAAGATACTTATAAGATGCACCCTACAAAACGGAACATATCCCGGAAAAGATGATAGAAAACATTTAAGACCTTTCCGACATACTTAGAGGATAATCCCTACAGCATATCCATCGGTTTATACTGGGGATAAGATTAACGATAACTAAGTCTCATTTCATTCTTTTCATACCAATTCTTAAGTTGATTCCATTGATTTCACATTTAAACACACATCGTCGAATAAGCTATTGCTCGTCATAGCGTAATAGGACATACGTGGTATACCCTACCTTACTCAAATCATAAAGCGACTTTTTCCTCGATCGTCGTGAGCTTTTGGTCATCATAGTGGAATAAAACATTTCGAGATAATGCCTTACGCACTCAAATCATCGACCCGACTTCCGACACACACTATTGATTTCATTATTAACTCAACTTTTTCAAATGACATTAGTTACGTATTACTTATCACATTCAAACTTCTAGATATTCACAGTACATCGTACTTGGAACTAAACACAAACTATCATAAGTCTCACGATATGAACATTAGCACTAAGCACATGACTTATAAGGAATCAAACATCACTAATCAAAAGGGGTATAACTTTATAATATAGCTCATCATTCACTATGGCTTCGTGAAAAATAATATCGGGTGAAACAACTAACTTACGGAACATACGGCATACAGCATCGATGAATATAACAAACCGAACAAATTTTTTAAAATTTAGCTCATTTTTGCATAACCATAAAATCATGTAAGCAAATGTATAGATACATATCGACTTATCCCCTCCCCCACACTTAAATGACAACATGTCCTCATGGTGCGCAGAATTAAAAAAAAAAAAAAAAAAAAAAGAACCTGAGAGTTCTGTGGAAACGAGAGAGTCTGAATACTCGGATTAGGAACAGTTTGGGATGTTGTCAGTTGAGAGTTAGCCATTTGCTTTTGCAACATGGCAATCAGATTCTGCATAGTCACTTCCTCGAACTTGGGAGGAGGAGAGGAGGTGCTGAATAGCTTGATAGGATGGAGCATAGTTATATTTGGCAATGTCTTGAACAATGCCCATCCTTCGCGTCTGAGTCTTCTTCAAAAACGCCCGCCAGATGAACTATTGACCATGCCCTTAGTGAGCTCGGTCAATCCGCTAAAGAATGTATTGACTTGCCTTTGCATCGGCAAGCCATGGTGGGGACATTTTCGGAGGAGGGACTTGAACCTTTTCCAGCAATCGAAGAAAGACTCATTTTCCTGCTGATGGAAGGTGAAGATCTCATTCAAATACTGGGCCGTCTTTGATGGAGGGAAATATTGACTCAAAAATTCTCTTTCAAGTCCGGCCCAGTGTCGTAATGGATTCCGGGGGAGAGTGATACCACTCTAAAGTGCTTCCCCATGAGGAAAATGGGAAAAGTTTGAGCTTGATTGCGTCCTCACTTACACCTTGGATACGGGTAGTACCGCATATATGTAGAAATGTGTGTAGGTGAGTGTGGGGTTCTCGATTGATAGCCGTGAAAAATCGATGCATCTTGCATCATCCGAATAAGTCCCGGCTTAAGCTCGAAAGTTTGAGCGATGTCGCCGGCATAACAATCGCGGGGTTGATGGTGATCGTGCGGCATGGCATAGTCGGCCAACGTCCGTCTATCTTCCGCGCCATTATTACTATTCTTTCGATTTCTCCGAAAGATAATGCTCAAATTCTTGATCTAGAGCGTTTCCTTCGTCCGAACCGAAGTTTCCGCTTATTGGGTCGGACTATGGTCCGCTTCGGGTCGTGGGAGTAGATTAGTGGTCCTTCGACTACGAGTTTGCATACACCGAGATCCAAGATCAAGTTGTTGAGCAAGAAAGAAAAGAAGGAGAGAAAGAGAACTATAAACTAAGAAACTAACGACTTAACTAAAGACTTATAATCTAATCTAAGATCAAAACCTAGGAAAAGAAAAGAAAAGAAGAAGTTGATAGAAGGAAAAGAGGAACGACGGACGTCCAAAATTATGGACGAAAGCGTCGACCCGATTTCAAGATGGACGGCGTCCGAAGTGTGTGACCGCTGCTAATCAGCAGGTCGAATCGATTCAGATCGAGGATTTTCGGAGGGCGGGCGCCCATAAACTAAACGCCGTCCGATCAAGCAAGAATCGGACGGGCGTCTGTAATACGGACGCCGCTCAACCGAAAGCAAACGGATAGGAAAAACAGAGCGTGGTAAACAGACTATTGTCACGAAACTAACCTAAACAAATATGCATAAAAGTAACTAGACAGAGGAGACTAATCCAATGCTAGGCAAGATTGAAAGCGATAAAAACTAAAGTGCAATTTAAAAGTAAACTAATCTAGCAATTCAAGTTTAACGGGATTGAATCAAATTATAACGAACGAACAAGCAATTGATCCACCTATCCTATCAACATTCAATTCTAATTCGGATTAGCTCGTGATCTCTACTCAAGTCGTGATTCACCTAACCGAAGGCATGAACTCCTACTCGTAGACAAGTTCGTTTCTAATCTTTTATCTTTCGATGTTAAAGATTACGTCTTTCCTAACCTAGGCGTGAAATCTTTCAATTTCTAATCTGAGATTCAATCTAATAACTTTCGTTGTGATTAGATTAAAGGTCTAAACTTTTATCATGGTGTTCTAAGGTTAACATGACTTTCATCAAGCAAACAACAAACAAAAAGCATGGATCTTTCGATATAGCATGCAATCAACATATAAAAACATGATAAAAGTAACAACTTTAATAGACACTCACAAAATAATCACGAACTCGAGATCAAACTGTTGAAACGGACGGCTTCACAACGCTCGTTCAAGGAGGATTTAGCCTCCTAGCATCCTTTGCACATCGAATTGTTGAATAAAAAGTACATGAAATTATCTAATCTAATCTAGGAGTTTAAGTGTATAAAACTAGAGAAAAACTGAAGGAAAAACGCAGCCAAGCTGCCCCTAGGGTTTAGGGTTCGAATAATGATCCTTAGGGTTTGATAAAACGCGCCTATTTATAGGTTTTTAGGTCGGTTTAGGCTAAGGCGGTGCTTGGACGCCCGTCCACAATCTTGGACGCTCGTCCAGCAGCTTCTGGACGGAGGTGAACGCCACCGCCAGCTCGGCGTCAAACTCTCGTATTAAATTTTCCTTACGACGCCCGTTTAAGGTCTTCAAACGCCCGCCCAGCGTAGGCGCAAGGTGGGTGGACGCTGTTCGCTTTGATCTGACGCCGCCGCCATCTTCGATCAAAACGGATTTCTTCAACTCTATCTCTTTTCCTTCTCAATCCAACTCACCATTATCTCCTCTATCTTGATTTAGCTCGAGTTTTATCAACATTTGATCATCAATTTAGCCTCAAACATGTATCTACATCACATTAAGACATCGCAAAACGTAACACAATCCAAATATTCATAAAACCATAATCAAAACACGTACACAACCTCATTTTGCGAATAAACTAATTAAAATCTCACTTGCTTAATAAATCATTTAAAACCACATTTCCTATGCAAATCATATGAATTATGGAGGAGAACATCATAAAATACAACGTTATAAAACGTATAAATTCACCCTTAACAAGCGCCTAGAAGGGCCTAGGGCCGTCTGGAAGGCCTCAGAGCGCTAGAAAAGTCCAGGCGCCAGAAAATCGCCCGAAAGACACTTGGCGCCTAAAATCGCCTGTAGCCAAGTCGAGGACGCCTGGGATCGCCCAGGGCCAAAGGCGCGCGCTAGAAGCGATCGCCAGGCGATTTTAGAAACACTGTTCTCAACATTTGATTTATTAAGTAAATGATAAAGCCACAAATATTTTGTGTAATCATCTAAGAAAATGATATAATAACGAAAACCATAAATGGAAAATTCGGTACAGGGGCCCAAACATCATAGTAAACTAAATCCAATGGTACTTGAGAAGTAAAATATGAAATAGATAAAGTTTGATGATGACTTTTAACCAATTGACAAGAAACACGGACTATATCGGGTGCTTGGGAATGAAACATAAACACGGCGTAAAGCTTTGCGAAGGACCGCTTGGAATCAGGATGTTGATGCCATTTGGTTGATGACCGATAGAGGTTGCAAAGGCTTGGACCGGGAACTAGTTGATGAAGTTGAAGAAGTGGTATCTTTGAAAAAATCTCTATAATGGACCCGGCCCAAGTAATTCTTCACAAGAAAATACGACACATGAAATTCAAAATGTACAATATTATCGAATGCAAATTGATGAATATATAATAGATTAATGGTAAGGGATGGGGCCACAAGAACATTAGATAAAATATAAGTGTGAGACATAGTGGTAAAAGACGAGAAACCAAAATGAGTAATTTGCAAACATGAATCATCACCAATGTTTACTTTTTCAGAGCCGTCATATGGTTCAGAGGAGAAGTTGAGGAAATTTTGGTGAGGTGATGAGTAGCACATCTGGTATCCAGTCAGAGGTTGGAATATGAGGGATTTGAGTGTTGAGTGTTGAGTGTTGAGTGTTATAGTCTTGAGGTGGGATAAGAGCCCGATGAGCTAAGTAACAAGTCTAGGCAATGTGACCAACTTTCTCACAAATTTAGCAAGTCGGATAAACGTACCATTGATCTTACATGTCCTTAATCAAGACAAATCTTGATTATTCTATACTAGAAATACCTTTTTCAACTTAATGTATGCATGAATGATAAAAAGAAAATTCAATATCTCCGAATCAAAATGAAGACCAACCCAATCATCAAAGTATATATATATATATATATATTAATGTGAGTTGAGTTTGGATTGGTTTAAAGATAAATCAAATCATGATCAAATGTTGATGGTGTTCATCTTGCTGACTATTTTGTTGGTCTTTTTATGGGTTATAGTTTTGCTAAATATTTTAAGTTACGAATGTTTTTTCATGAAATGTATATACATATATGCTCTTGTATATAGTTATTTGATGGTGAAAAACAAATGGGATCGATAAAACACAAAAGCAACCCGAACTAAATCAAACCCATTCTTTTATTTATCACATTTGTTTGGTTTAATTTAAAATACATTTTTTTTTTCAAGCAAACATTACCTAAAGAAACCTACTTGAACTCATCTAACCAACCAATCATGCCCATACTTTTTTTTTTTTATTCATTTACTTAAAATTCTTGGTATCCGAACCAACCGGCCTGACTAACCCGAAGTTTAGTCCGGTCATGCCACAGAGACTAAGGGTGGCATCGGGTCGGGACCCGACCCGTAAACCTCATACCCGAAACCCGTCCCAATAAGATTCGGGATTCAATTTTTCTTCCCGAACCCGTACCTGATTAGCGTCGGGTCCCGACCCGTTTGGATCCCGAATGTTCGGGATCCCGTCGGGTCTGGAATGAATGTCCCGAACACATGATGTTAAAAAATATTCATGTTAATACAAAAAAAATGACAACAATTATTTGATCAAAACAATAGTTTAAAAGGTGGGGCGGAGAAATGAGTTAACGGCGACAGAGTCGACAGCCGGTGGCTTTTGTGAGTAAGAACACTTTGAAATATTAGAGAGCAGAAGATAGATGTAGAGAAATTGAGAAACGACGGAAGCAGAGAATGTAGTATGTTTATGTTTTTAGTATTCAGGGATGTGTGTGTGTGTATATATATATATATATATATATATATATATATATATATATATGTGTGTGTGTGTGTGTGTGTATTCGGGTCGGGATCGGGAACCCGACGGGATTGAGTTTTATACCCGATCCCGTATTTTTCGGTCGGGATCGGGAAATTTTCGGGATGGGACCGAGATGGGATTCGGGACGGGTCGGGATTTTCGGGAAATTTGCCACCCCTAACAGAGACTGATTCTTATTAGAGAATACAGCTCGATCGGGTTGTGCCTGCAGACTATGTCGGCTTTTATTCATTGGTAAGGCCTGATCAAGAGATTTTTCAACACGACGCATCATTCTTACTGACTCTACATGACGCCTCACTCTTGCTAACCAATAAATTTCTTGGGTGATTCTTAAATCACTCGTTACTTAAAACAAGCTACTTGGCTATCACGCGTATACCCCACGTGGTTATCACGCCTACACCCCACGTGTAAAACATGAGCATAAAATAGAAACTAGTAAATAATGAATCAATGGGGCTCCATTTAGGAGGCCACGCCATTTTTTACAGGCCTGCTGATAGATGTGGCCCATTTACTATATGCAGATTATCAGCCTTCAAGATTGGCGGGCTATTAGAAAAGCCCTTTATCCACTCAAAAAAAAAAACCCCCTTCGTGGAGAGACCCGACTTTAAGCCTGTATTGTGTACCTATTTTCTTTATGAGTTTTCTATTGACATAAACATAAAATGGAATTATTTTGGGCACAGCGGTTGTTTAGGGTATTAAAAATATAGTTTATTGTTAAAAAAAACAATTTAAAAATGAAAATATGTAAACAGGACAGTGACATTTTTTATTGAGTGAAAAAAGACAAGTGTTTATTCCACTATAATTTAAATTCTCTCATATTCATTCACAAAAAAGGAATATATCTTTTGATCTGAACGTCAAAACGTCGTAATTCTTTCACCATATTTTTCTTTTTTTCGTTCTAGCTCTTTTGTTTAGACATCCAATTTGATATTTTTTCGATGTCATTTCGAGGCAATTTTTGTCAAAAACAACCAAACAGTGGATTTGAAGTCAATTCCACTGTACTGACCAATGGATTTAGAGTAACTAATAGTGAAATTGCCTTTATCACCCAGTTTGTATTTCCACTGTCTTGATTCCTATTTTTCACTCTTATTTATCATTTTATACCACTTCCCCTAAAAAATATTACTTCATACAACAAAATTATTTTTCTATTGGCACCGGTGAGGATTGTTGTGGTCCAATTTTTTTTCTTTTCTTTTTTTCTTTGCTACATTTTTCTTTGTAACCAGCGTGCCCATCTACGAGCTTTAAAAAAAAGCCTTTATTGTTAAAAAGGACAAAATAAGAGTGGAAATGTGTAAAAAGGACCGTGGAATTTTTTATTGGGTGAAAAGGACAATTACACTGTTTGCTAGATTCATTCTAAGCAAGAATTGAATCAAAACCAGAACTACCTTTGTGAACATTACAGAGAGGAATTACAAGTATCACAGCGAATAACGTCGCTAAAGACTACTAACGGAAAAAATTGTCACAACTAACTTCCTAATAGTTTTGTGATGATTGTGCAATTGTTCTAGCTCCAAAACTGTCTTCTTAGTGATGTAACATGCCCCTCAAGCTGAAATATGGATACATTGCAATTGTTCCAGCTCCAAAACCGTCTTCTTTGTATGTAGGTTGCTCCAAATTATAGATACTCTTGATTGGATAGAAGCTCAATAATCTCTGCAATGTAGCTTTGTCCATATGTTTTGTTAAGATATCAACTAGGTTTCATGTGTACTGATTGGCATTGATTCGAGAACCTTTTTCTAGTACTTCTCCCTCACATAGTGGCAATATATTTCAGGGTGTTTTGTTCTCTAATGAAACACATGATTCTCCACATGTAAAAATGCACTCTTGATGTCACAAAATTGAGGGAATGTTGTATCATATGAGAGATGGAAATCTTTCAGTAGATAGATGATGCATTGGATTTGACAAGTTGTGATTGCCATTGAACTATGCTCTGCCTTTGATGGACTTTTGTGGACGGTGTCTGGCTTCGTGCTTTTCCAAGAAATTATGGAATCCTCTTGAAAAACATTGCATGATGTAACTGATCTTCTGGTCACTGAACATCTGGCCCAATCTGAATTATTGTATGCTTTAATATGCTGGCTGGTCTTCTGAAGATGTAAAGACTAATCATTGACCATGAGAAACCTTTAAGTATTTCAGTAGCTAGATGATTTTCAGTAGGTTTTTCCATAAATTGACTGTGATGATGGACAATATATGCAATGTCAGTGTTACCTAAGTACAACAACTTTCCCGCTAAACTTTTGTAATATGTGTTGTCTTCTGATAAGGTGGTTGATGATACCCGACCCGAACTATGCCACGTGTCATCTTCGTAGGACATGTAATAAATTTTCAGCCCTCTCAATATAGGGCGTTGATGGGTATAAATAATTCCACCACCTCAACAGTAGGAGACAACCCACCGCAGCCACCCTCCGGCATGACAAGAGAGATCGCAAAATGGGCGGCCAGTGTCTCACCTCGCCGCGATCAAGGCATCTCGGCCTCGAGCAAAGGCAACGGACCCCGAAAAATCTCATCCAGCGTAGTCCGTATGGTCGCCAGGCGAGGCCAAAGAGGGCTTGCTCCTTGCGACCCCAGAGAAGTAGTCGCCGATTGATCCAGATCTTTTCCCCACTTGTAACTTAGATATTTCATCTTGCTTAATATCTAAGTAAAACCTATCTACTAGTAAAATATCTAATAGATTACTTACCCCCTAAGTTAACCACCTCTATAAAAGGGGTGGTCATTGTAAACTAAAGATAGATGAGATATATGAAATACACACTATATTCCCAAGCAAAAGCTCTCTCCATTCTAACTCTCCACTCCACCACCCGCCGGAGCATCACCACACCTTAAATACAGCCAGATATCCACCGTCAGAACACCGCAAGGACACCCGTGAGGATTTAGACGTCTTCAGTTGGCTCCGTTACCGGGAACCCGATTGTGTAAAAATCACCTGTAGCTCTCATTCGTGAGGTGATCATCTTACAAAGAAAAGTCCTCAAACCGCTTTTATTTCTTCCTTTACCAAAGAAAGCGCTCAAAAAGCCACCACGTAGAGATGGTGGAAGTAAAGGGCATCTAACACCCCAAACCCCGCAAAGTACTATGCTACATCAAGCTCGTGGGGAAGGCGCAGGAGAAACACTGACAATCTCCTCGCAGGCAAGAGAAGGATCCTGAGAGAGGGTCTTAGCACTCCAGCGATGCTCGAAATGTCATTAATCAAAAAACCAAGTCGAAAGAGGCTATTGTTGCCCTGGATGGAACTCGCAGAGAGAGGTCACAAAGAAAAGCAAAGATCGATCCCGAAATACAACCGGGCTTCGGGAGGACCCAGAGGTCGCGAAATGAGGGAATACGCCAGTCACGCCAAACTATGTATCTCACCAATTCCGCTGGTGTGGCTAAGGGCAGAGCCCTATGACGATTCGACCCTGCATCCTCCCGAAAACGAAATCCTCTTGCGGTCGCAGCACTGGGGCCGCCAGAGCCAAATTCAAAAATCGACGTAGAAGAGCGTGCACTCTTCAGTCGCTATGGACCGAGGAAAGAAATTCCACGAACCTCGGCCCCCAAGATCGCGACCATCAAAAGGAAAGAAGATCGACAAAGGGTCCGCGTTTAATAGATTGGGTGAGAAGGACAAGGCTTTAGCCCCAAGTCGCCTCGGCCTTCCTAGAGAGAGATGCCTATCCATCGATAGACCCGCACAAGATGCTCGCACAATTATCGTGGAGAAAAAAGGCCCGCCAAGAGGATCACAAAATCATAGGGAATCGAGCGTAGAACGGAGCGAGCCGACACGCAAGCACGATCCGACCGATCGAATTCCTATTTTGGCGAATGTATGGAGGTAATGAGAAAAGAGCTTGCGAATTAAAAAGTCGAGGCCCGTCGAGAAAATCGCCCCTATTTCGGGATCGACGTACTCGCTAAAGGATTACGAAACATTGCCTCCCAAGCAGAGAGAAGGTTAGCTATCCCGCCACAACTATTACAATGGAAATTCATGCCCAAACGATCGCTCACCGCGTTCCAAGGTCGCGTCACCCTTGCTACACAAAAATAAATCCGCCTGGTGCATCGCGATTGGTTGGCGGCAGATGCGAGATAGGGCAAATCTGGATACGCCGGCTCCATCGCGCTCGCTTGAAAGTTGGGAGGACTTGTCGGAAAAGTTTGTCGAGAGAGTTTGAATCGGCAAGCGAGCCGAAGAAAACCATCGAGGACCTATATGAGGTTCGTATGGGAGGACATGAATCGGAAAGAATATTACGAACGGTTCGTCGTAATATATGATCAAACAAGGAACATTCCGGACGATGCGGTCATAACATGTTTCTCACCGGAATCGCCAAAGGCCCGATGAAAATCGAATTCAATCTGCGCCCCCAAAGCGGGTCTCGTGGGAGATGTTAGAAAGAGCCGAATGATGGGGTCACGAGGCGCCGCCTGCGGGAAAGCAAAGCCTAAGACAGAGCCACGTTACGCGAAGGATCGCGCGTGGATGACCGTAAAAAAGAAAAAGGACGAGATACTAATCGCGATCGTGAGGTAAAGAAGCCGTACAAGTTTAGCGAGGATAATTTTACCCCGCTCAACACCAAAGCATCCCAAATACTGTTTGAAATTCGTGAACATCTCGACAAACCAAAGCCTATGAGGGGCGATCCTGATAGCCGCGATAAATCCAAATACTGCGACTATCACAAGGACCATGGCCACATCACTGATGAATGCTTCACCCTAAGGCGCGAGATAGAAAGGCTGATCCGTGAAGGACCCGCCAGTAAATATAAACGCGAGGGGAACAACACTTCCGGTCAAGGACGCCAACCTCGCGTCTATCAGAGAGAGGTTCAGGTCATCCACGGGAATATTCCCAGCAACCATCAACTAAAATCTCAGATAAATCAAATCAATACCCGCGGTTTGGCGATTGTGTTGGGAGAGAATGAGAAGGGAATCATATTCACAAAAAGCGAGCTAACAACGATCGGTGGCCTTATGGAGATACCCTCATTCTCAAGGTGGGGTGAACGACAAACACGGCGTCAACCGAGTAATGGTCGATCGAGGGCCGGCGCGATGTCGTTTATTTCATTCGTTTAAAACAGATCGGATTCGGGAGGCCAAGTTAAAACCCTACCTTGGGGTCCTCGAAGGTTTTACCAACGACACAAGACGTGGTCAAAGGCACGATCGACCTCAATATCATTTTGGGCGACTATGAGCCTGTAGAACGGAGATAATAACTTTCTTGGTAATCGACCGCCTCTTACTACAACATGATTTTAGAATCCCACTATGAAGAAGTTCCAAATGGTGGCGTCCGTTCCCACCAACGGGTCAAATTTCACGTAGGGAAGAAGTTGGGGTCGCCATCACCGACTGAGCTTTCCTCGACTATATGACCAAAAACAGGGTCGACTCTGGCGACCACGATCGGATGGTCTTAACACACTCTGGATCAGTTGCTATGATGAAAGAAATCTCGAGAAGGCCGTAGAGGTAGAAACATTGCAAGTTCGGGACGAGCCCGACTTCACCGCCGAAGACGAGTGATCGGGTTATGATAAACATCAAATATCCCGATCAAAAGATAAAAATAGGATCGAGGACTACCGAGGAAGAAAGGGAAGAGCTGATCAAGCTTCAAAGCAAACTTGGACGATTCGCTGGGGAGGTAATCGATATGAGAGGTGTAGAATCGTAGGTCGCCTTACATAACCTAAGTGTCGATCCCAACTTCAGCCAATACAACAAAGGCGCGCAATTCTCTACGAAAAGGAGGTCGCAATAAAATTGAGGTTGAGAAACTTTTAGCAAAGCGGGCATAATCAAAGAACTTCAATACCCCACCGGCCGGCAAATGTGGTAATGGTGAAAAACACAACGGCAAGTGGCGGATGTGCGTCGACTTCACCGATCTAAACAAAGCTTGTCCAAAGGACCCCTACGCGCTCCTCGAATCGATAAAATGGTGGATGGGATCGCGGGTTTGAGACCTTAAGCTTTACGACGCCTATTCCGGCTACCACCAGTCGAAATGGCCGATGAAGATAAGGAGCCGACGGCCTTCGGGCGCCGCGGGCTATATTACTATGAGATGATGCCGTTTGGCCTAAAGAACGCGGGCTCAACCTATCGAGAGAATGGTAAATGAGTTTTTCAAAGACGCAGATAGGCAAGAACATGAGGCCTACATCGATGACATGGTCGTGAAATCAAGTCGCCAAGATCACTTGGAGGACCTTCGCGAAACCTTTGCAAACGTAAAGAATCACTGATGAAACTAAACCCTACGAAATGCACTTTTTGGGGTCCAGCAGGAAATTTCGGGCTTTATGGTAAGTCAAAGGGGATCGAGGCAAATCCCAAAAAAATGAGGCCCTGGTCAACATGAGCGAGCCTACCAAGATTAAAGAAGTACAATGCTCAACGGCAGATCACGCTTTTGGGTAGGTTTGTCTCGAAAATCTGCAGAAAGAAGTCCGCTTTTCTTCAAAATTCTGAAAAAGGCCGGTACCTTCTCTTGACAAATGAATGCTCCTGTGCATTTAAAGACCTCAAAGAATACTTATCAAGACCGCCGTTCGACCAACCGGCCGAGGCTCGGGGATACTCTGTTTTTATATTTGGCAGCCTCAGATAGGGCCGTAGCCGCAGCACTCGTAAAAGAGGAGGAAGGCTCGCAGAAGCCAGTTTTTTATGTCTCCAAAGCTCTAAGCCCCGTTGAAAGTCGTTATTTTAATATAGAAAAGTTGGCTTATTGTGTTGTTATAGCTGCCCGCAAATTAAGGGCTTACTTTTCATCGCACACCATCGTAGTGTTATCGAATGCATCGCTAAGACAGGTTCTTCACAAGCCAGACCTGTCCGGTCGATTACTCCGATGGGCCATCGAGCTTACTGAGTTCGATATCCGATATGAGCCCCGAAGGCGTCAGTAAGGCCCAAGCTCTCCTGCATTTCATAGCGTAAACAAGCTTCAACGAAGAGGTGAAAGAGCGGCTCTGCTCCGAACACGACCAAGATAGGGTCACCACGGAGGACGAGCCTATCGTGCCAAGTCACCGCTGGCGCTTCTACGTTGATGGCTCCGCTAATCACAAAGTGCGGCGCGGGAATAATCTGTTAGAACCAGGAACATCGTAAGAAATTGAGCGAGCTCGAGATTTGATTTCACCGCCTCTAACAACCAGGCGTAATACGAGGCCGTCATTGCCGGGTTGAAACTCGCCAAAGCCATGAAAGTCGAAAATATACAAGTATTTTGTGACTCACGCTTGGTAGTAAATCAAATCAAAGGTCATATGGCATTCATTGCGAAAATTTACAAAGGTATATTAACCTCGTCAAAAGACTCAAGCGACTTCACATATTGTCAATTCAAAAATATATCCTCGAGAGGACAATCATAGGGCCGACTACTTGTCCAAATTAACCAAATAAGACGCTTACGTGCGATCCCAAAGATCATGGTCGAACATCTATCGAGCCCGCCATCTCCTGTATGCGAGATCATGGATTTCCAACCCAAGAACACTTGTTGGATCGACATCATAAAATCTTATATTGAGTTAGAGAGCTTCCGAGCGACTCCTTGCGGTTAGGGGCCTTAGTAAGAAGGGCCGCAAGATATACGATTATGGACGACGTGCTTTACCGTCATTCATTCTCAAAACCCCTTACGATGCGCATTTACTGAGGAGGTGACGGGAATCCTAACAGAGCTACATGAGGAATGTGCGCGCGCCATTTCTCCAATCGAACACTAGCACGTAAGGTACTTCTAGCCGGATATTATTGGCCAAAATTAGATGAAGACGCCAAAGCTCATACCCGCGCGTGTGATACTTGCCGAGGTTCGCAAATATCCCAGCTACCCTCGGTCGAACAAAGCATAGTGGTAGCCGCCTGCCTTTCGACATGTGGGCAATCGACCTCATCGGACCTTGAAGAAGAAGGTCGCTCAGGTTCTTGAAGTACGTTGTCGCCGCGGTTGATTATTTTACTAAGTGGGTCGAGGCTAAGGCCTTGGCAAAAACCAATACCAGGGGACATAACATACTTTTTGCTCGATCAAATATGGACAAGATTTGGTGTTCCAAGAGTGATGGTTTCCGATCACGGACCTCAATTCGTAGACGACCGACAGATTCTCGTGAAGAGAACAATGTTAAACATTGGCAATCATCCGTGTGCTACCCGCAAGAAATGGGCAAGCCGAAAATGCCAACAAACAGTCCTGAGTGTGTTAAAGAAGAGCCTGGTGAGAAGGCAGCCACCGGCGGATCACCTTCCAAATGCTCTATGGGCACTCAGGACGTCGCGAAAAATCACAATGAGGGAAACTCCTTTTGCTCTAACATATGGGTCTGAGGCTATGGCACCTGTGGAAATGGCCTTACCAAGCCCTAGGGTCGTTTTTTAAAGCGAGGTCAATAACACAACGACGCGTAAACTCGAGCTCGATCTAGTAGAAGAGCGGCGCATGCAGGCATACAGTCGTCTGGTCAACTATAAACAGGCGGCAAAGCGTCATCACGACAAACGTATTCGCAATCATCACTTCGCCGTCGGGGATTACGTTCTACAAAAAAGACAAGCCACGGGCCACGAAGCGAAAAAAGGAAAGCTATCCGAAAACTGGGAGGGCCCCCTACGGATTTCGCGAGTTATCAAAAAGGGGACATACGTGCTAAGTGACAAGGAGGGCCGCGAGTATAATAGACCATGGCATGCAGACAATCTGAAAAAATACTATATGTAACAAGACAATTCAAATAAAGCCGTTCTTCCAAATTGTATTTACATCCTTGTCTTTTCGTCGTCATCGTCAAAAAAAAAAAAAAAAAAAAAAAAAAAAAAAAAAAAAAATGACGATGAAAAGTTTTTTCAAACATATCGATCAAGCCTGGAAGTTTTTTCAAACATATCGATCAAGCCTGGACAAACTTCCATCAACTGCAGGAGGATTATCTTCCTCCGATCACATGTGTGAGGTCCAAAACGGCATCATGCTCGCAAAAAGCTCCACCGGATAAGTTTTTCAAACATATCGGTCGAGTGTATGGAAGGGGACCACTGGCGCCGCCGCATAATTTGATATCGGCGATCGAAAAAGGCATGCGGCGACGAAGACCACGGCGACCTTGAACCGCCGAGCTCGCATATCTTATTGCCTCGCGATGGATCAACACTCCCCAGTCTATATCCACTCTATGGTCGCGAATGGCGTGCAGTGTATGAGCGCGCCTCTCACTAACAACAACATCAAGATCGGCAAAGGTGATAAGAGCGCGGAATTTATAAACTTCTTCCACTCACGGTCGCCTGCGAGAGAGGTCGGACGCAGATCACTCCCAAGACCAAACCCGCCGATTCTCGGGAACAACTTCGCACATTGCAATACCTGCATTTAATCGCCTATTTTCCTCATCCGCAAGGTCCCAGGCGATCTCATAATGGGAGGAGGGATTTATCGCGGGTATGTTAAAAACTTGGTTAATTCTCTCCGAGTAAAGATAACGGAACACCCGGAGAGAAACGCCGCCACCGCCGCCAGAGGCTACATCGACAACACGGAGTAAAATTCCCGTATCATGGTAACATTAACCGCCCCCAGAGGCTCGGCAATAAATTCCCACCACCCGAGAAAGCCGAACGCGCAAGCATGGAGCCGTCTTCTATTCGTTGTTCATGTAAGCCCTCTCCCCATAATATCACGCCACTCAAAAATCCTAAATAATCCTTGGCTATGGGGGAAGCAAAGAGTGAAAAAGGGAAACATCCCGGATGGGACGAGCTTTGAATATCCGAACTCGGTCGCTTTCCCTGGGTGAGACATAGAGTTTGGAGGATTGACAAAGAAGAGGATAATGAACGATTGAGGAAGAAAGCAAAATTCAGTGATGAGGCAAGAGGTAAAGTGAGTTCCGAATCAACCCCTTTTATACTGTAGAAGGGGTATGATCAACGGTTGGGATTAATTGGATCCTAGGGCCGAGATATGCAAATCGACCAAGACCAAGGCAACAGGAGCGCCAGCACCATAAAGAGACCGAAATTTATGGCTACAGTTTACAACGGACACCTAGTCATTAGGGTCATAACTCTGCGTTAATGACACAATCAAAGGCTGCAGAATGTGCTCTATCTTCTGACAAAAGCACAGCTCAATAAGGCCGCTGAAACCTTGGAAAATTAGCGTCGCGTAGCGACTATGGTTAGCGTCTTCGACGACGTCTCATGACAGATCGACGTCGCCAAACTATTAAGCATTAAGGCCGCTGAAACCTTGAAAAATTAGCGTCTTCGACGACGTCTCATGACAGATCGACGTCGCCAAACTATTAAGCGACTTCGCACGAATCAAGAAAGCACAGAGAACAAAATAGCCTGTCACAGCCTCGCGAAAGGCCGCCAGATCGAATCAGCGACAAGAAAAGCCAAGTTGTATAAATTGAAAAAAAATGCAGAAAATAAATTGTCAAGCTATTACAAATCAAGGTTCAGTCAAATCACAAAGTAAATAGTCAAAGTTACAAATCAAATTTTCAAAGAGCTCGCAGAAAAGTCCGAGAAATCTAAAGAACATGCGGAGTAGGCGGGGTGCTGATAAACTCGTCGCCTTGCTCAGAGGGCGGCGGCTTCTTCAACATCTCAAAATTCACAGGATTGACGAAGGGCAGGCTCCCAAACAGGCTCGCTACGCTTAAGCCGTTCATCAATCGAGGTAATGAGCTCGCTTGCATAGGGATTTCGGATGAAAGGCCGTGAATTGGGATGACCTTGATGCGTGTTCACCCACCGCAAAGATATCCTCCAGAGTGATGTGCCCCGCCTCGACGGCCCAGATACATGTGAGCTAGGTGACTAAAGCCCTGGTCAAAGCTATTCTCCATCAGTCGAAGAAGTCATCCGAATTTTATAGGCGCGACGGCCCTGACTTGGCCTCCTCAACACCTCACCGTTTTCTTCGCAGCCTTCCTCCATAGCTTTCTCGCCGCCTCTTTGGCAAACGTCTCCGCCAAAGCAAGCTTAACCTCAACGCGCGATCTCCTCCTGCGCCCCGCATAATCCTTTGTCAAAGATGCAACTTTCTCATTGATCTCAAAGATCCAATCTAGAGTGCTCCTCCATGATCGCTTTCATCTTCTCACCTCCACCAAGATGTTTAGCTTTCTTTTAAGCGGTAATCCTCGCCTTATCGCTTGCTCAGTGCGCCGTCACCTTCCTCACCTCTCTCATCGCGCTGCTCAATGCCCTCAAGTACCTGCTTAAACGAGCACCGAGTCTGGGGAAACAAGGGATGATTAGCAAAAAAAAAAAAAAAAAAAAAAAGAAAGAAAAAGAGGTCTTACTGCAGAAAGCCGCAATCCCAAATCGTCCGCTCAAATCTCCGATCTCAAAGAATCTCATCTTGAGGCGGAGAGTCGCCTTGAGCCGCAAAGCGGGCCAATATGCCC